>WTXG01000222.1:0-59335 GCA_022496185.1 Multifurca ochricompacta | reverse complement strand
CTTCTTGAGCTTCCAACATTCTTCCACCACATGCCCACGCTTTTTACAGTGAGTACACCATTTCTTTGGCTTGTCCTCTTCTGACTTTCCTTTTCCTTTTTTAGCTGCTTTTTGCTGAGTGCATGAAGTAAGCAGTCGCGCCAAGGCCCGATTCTTGGATGCAGCACTGTTTGTCAAGGATTATCTGTGACTTAACGTGTTCAACAGTGAGGGAAGAGGGATTTGTCATGGAAAGGATGGTTTTTAAGGTGGATAGAGAGGTTGGGAGTGAGGAAATGATTGCAAAGGCGATGAGCTTGTCATCCAGTGGTAAGCCAATGTTGGAAATTGTATGGGCAGCCCTGACTATGGCATTTATCTGGGGCTCCAGGGATTCTGTGTCCAAGAGGGTGGAGCGGAAGACGTCATTGATAAGGTAGACTATCTTTTGTTCTCCTTTGCCTTCATAGTGGACTAATAACTTATCCCAGCATTCCTTGGCCATCTTTGCATATAGGACAGTACTTAGGGGTTCATCCTTGAGAGTTAATGATATCTGTGCTTGCGCTTTGCTATCTTTGAATGCCCATTCCTCCTGTGCTTCAGGAGGTGCTGTAGGATTTGGCTGAGGCTCTGATCCATCAACCACGGACCACAATCTCCACAGTTTCAAGACCATTTGAACTCTGTACTTCCAGAACGTGAAATTGCCACCATCTTCTTCCAAGTATGGTATGTCATATTGATGTGCTCCTTTTGTAGACGGTGCTGCTGCCGCTTTGGGTGCCGCTGTGCTGATTGGGGAACTCATTGTTTATGGTGCATGGTGGTTTTCTGTCTGGTATGTATTCTGGTTCAATTTAGAGAAACTCAGGTCTCATAATCTGTAAGAGCTAGAAAAGCGAGTAGCTCAGTCTTTGGAACAGAAAGACTATATTGCTAGGTAATACCTAGAAAAGCAAGTAGCTACAGAAAGAATTAGTAAAAGACAATGTAGCTATGAAGAGAATGATACTGACCTCAGTCTTTGGAACAGAAAGACTGAGGACACTAACTATGCAAATAGTCCTATAATAAAGTAAAGAAATTTGCACGACACCTCGTGCATTGTGTAGGACAGCCTCGATATGATTGATCTCAGGCCGCCATCTCCAGTATCTATGTGGCTGCGTGCTGTGGCTGTATTCTAACAAAAGGAAAGTAGAAGTTATAGTAAGACTTACACTTCAGAGGTTGAAGAAACTCTGAAGTGAAAGAGATGAAACAGACACCCTTATATACCCATGGGGCCAGGGGAAATGGTCTGTGCGCACTGGGAATAAGTCCACAAGTGCTGGACAATAAACAGAGAGGGATAAAGGCTATTGGCCAATGAGATATCACATGCTTACTGCGCATTACTAAGTCCATCACTAATCAGCTGAGTAAGGTGAGAAAGAAATGTAATAAAGATAACATAAAAAGTCCGATACTCCGAAATCTAATCTAATCTAATCTACAGCTGAAGCGAACCTTAGATGCCTGAAGCATCTCCAGACACATCCTGTGTCAACATTATGGACCATTTTATGGATTATGCTTTGGAGGAGTGTTCATGCTTGACAGATGGGCCCAATGTGGTTTGCTTTCTTCCCCAGAGAACTTTCATCCTGGGAAATCCCTGCTCCCTGGAGGTTGCGTAGATGACATCTGGTAGTGTCGTGGAGGAACAACTTTGTCTATTTATTAGGGCTGCGCGCCGTACCCGTACCCTACGGTATGACGGTGCCGTACCCATACTGTACCAGCTCAAGTCAATAATCGAGACGGACGGTTACGGGTACAGCAAACGCCGTCCAAACCTGTCAAAAAACGGCCGTAGACGGCATTAGACGGCATAGACAGCATTGAATAAATGAGCTTTAATCTTGTAATTAAGCCACCAAAACTCCCCCAATATAGAATCTTTACCTATTTAGATAGCAGATAAGCGTTAGCTAAATATAGTAAAGACAAGAGATAAGATAAACTAACTAGTACTCAGTTCAGTTTATGTGGTCAAAACTGAAGTGAACGCTTACAGAGTAGCAACCTTTTATACTGCTCAGAGGAGCATGACATTAAGTAGAATAAATATAGTTATTTAAATGTGACAAGAAAGAAGGAATGTGTTGTGTGTGCAATGTCTCTGAATCAACTATCTGATGCACTTTAGATTATCTTATCATAATCATTAGATCAGGAGCCCCAACAATCCAGTCGCTAGCAGCCCATCTCAACAGCCGGTATGCTTCCATTTTTCATGAAGCTACTGTTATTATGATTTAATCCAAAGAACAAGGACAATGATCAATTTTCTGTTGACTGTGGTGAGATCGCTGCGTTAAGGAGGCCCCAAGATGCAATAAATAGATCCTCTATCCATGTGGTGGAGTTAGGGCATAGCACGAGTCTGGGTAACTCGCGAGTTTTTTGAGTAGAGCTGTGGGAAAACTCGCGGGTATTGATACTCGCGGATCCGGGTGATCCATGGGAAAATACTCATGCGGATCCAGGTATTGATTTTGGCACCCCGGGTACCCGCACGGGTACTTGCGGAATACTCGTGGGAATATTATTATATAAAATTATTTTTTTACTAGGCTCATCAACCTAGAACAGAAATGGCTGAAACATGGATTGAACCTAAGACCTCCGGGAACAAGCTCGGTCCGGTGCTCTAACCACTAAGCCACCCAGCCTCACTGGTAAAGACACACAATATATTATATATAGGGTTATGCAGAATTGATTTTATCACTTGTATCTATTTAATTGTGAACACGTTTTGATCTTATCACTTGTATTATCTTAGATGTATATCTTTAGTATCTAATTAATTGTGAACGCATTTTTGATCTTATCACTTAGATGTACATCCCAAGTATCTAATTAATTGTGAACGCATTTTTGATCTTATCACTTGTATTAGATGTATATCCTAAGTATCTAATTAACTGTGAACGTGTTTTTGATCTTATCACTTAGATGTATATCCCAAGTATCTAATTAATTGTGAACACATTTTGATCTTATCACTTAGATGTACATCCTAAGTATCTAATTAATTGTGAACGCATTTTTGATCTTATCACTTAGATGTACATCCTAAGTATCTAATTAATTGTGAACGCGTTTTTGATCTTATCACTTAGATGTACATCCTAAGTATCTAATTAATTGTGAACGCATTTTTGATCTTATCACTTAGATGTACATCCTAAGTATCTAATTAAATGTGAACGCATTTTTGATCTTATCACTTAGATGTACATCCTAAGTATCTAATTAATTGTGAACGCATTTTGATCTTATCACTTAGATGTACATCCTAAGTATCTAATTAATTGTGAACGCATTTTTGATCTTATCACTTAGATGTACATCCTAAGTATCTAATTAATTGTGAACGCATTTTTGATCTTATCACTTGTATTAGATGTATATCCTAAGTATCTAATTAAATGTGAACACATTTTTGATCTTATCACTTAGATGTACATCCCAAGTATCTAATTAATTGTGAACGCATTTTGATCTTATCACTTGTATTAGATGTATATCCCAAGTATCTAATTAACTGTGAACACATTTTTGATCTTATCACTTAGATGTATATCCTAAGTATCTAATTAATTGTGAACGCGTTTTTGATCTTATCAATTAGGCGTGATCCCGGCATCTCTGTACCGACGTGTGCCGACGCGTGCATTCTTAAGCCTACCTTCCTAGATAGGAAGGCAATGCACAGTCCGATCAGCGCGCCCCACACTTCGCGTTTTTTCGCGTTTTTTCGCGTTTCTATAGATATTGTAACTGATTCTTGTTTTATTTTGGATCGGATGCATGATCTGACTTGAAACTTCGTGGGATTGTAGTAATATATATATTCTTTCTGTGTATGCAAGATGAAGATCTCTGGCTGCCTCAAACCTTACAAGTAAACCTACGAGTATACCCACGAGTACTCGGATCCGTGCGAGTATAGGACTCACGGCTCCGGGTGATCCGTGGGAACATACTCATGCGGATCCGAGTATGGGATTATCTAATCTAAATACCCACGAGTTCGGATCCGGGTAACTCACGAGTGCACTCGTGCTAGGCCCTAGGTGGAGTCTTACAACTTTGCCTTACCATGACAGATCAGCCTGCCCAAGGACCAGAAGGTCAACAGCTTGATGCATCAAAAACTCCCAAACCTATTCGACCATGTTCTCACATAAACCAAGGTAGTAAATAGTTCATTCAAGTGAAATTTGAGTGCAGCTATGAAATACTTATCCTTCCAGGTCAACGCTCTCGTCCAGTCCGAACCACTGCAGGTACACGATTAGCCGCAGCTATTGCTGTGGAGAAGCTTGATGAGTTTGGGAATCCTGTACAATCATCCCACCGGCGCCTCGCACATTCTCTCAAACACAAGACCTCTGTGAAGCGCAAGCAAGCTGTCATGAATGATGTCAATAGTGATGTAGATGATGCTGATTTTAGCACTTCTTCTGCTGAGGATGGATCAGATGATCCTAGCAATGCCATGGAAATAAGTAATGAAGAGGTATGAGATATCTTAATGTGATTCCATGGTCAGGTGAATTAACAATTTGTAGCTAGCTGATATGTTACCCTCAAAACCATACCAGAGGTCAGCAACAAAAAGGGCCATGCACGCATCCTGAAATCAAAGATAAAGACGAACCCGATGCCCACACCCCCAACGAAGAAGGCGAGGACTTGTTCTGTCGAGGTTGAGGAGATTGAAGATGAAGATACCCCCACTGGACTGCAGCAACGCATACCAGCATCATTCCAACAAGCTCATTCGAAATCCCTCACCCCAAAAAGGCAAGTTTTGCCTTGCGTTTCTCACATTATTGTCTCATTGTGGGTTTTTATAGATGACTGGAAATATAAAAAGGAGTCCAATATATCTATTCTACGAGGTCATCACCAACGGGCCATACAATACCCCAGGAGAAGATGGCAATGTCCACTATTGTTGCCTTCATGGCGCTCATAGGATTTGTACGATTAAGAAGACAATGAAATCTAATCTAAGCGGTGCGTTTCTCATCATTTTTTTGCTTATCATTCCTGATGGATGATGCTTCCCTTAGTACTCATAAATAATCTCCAAGTCCATGTTAGGCCAATGTATCAACTCTACTACATCCTTAAGAATTGTGACGAGCCCCAACACCTGACGAGATTGCTATTGCATCTGGAAAAAAGCAACTCGATGGATGCACTGAAGCTGAATACATAAGAAAGCTTGGTAAGTCATCTGAAAACATCAAGAAAGCCTTTGAAGACCAGAAAGCCTGTGCCACTGTAAGTAATGTTAACTTCTCAAACATTTGGATGTCATGAAGCAATGGTCAGGTTCCATGGGATCAAGAAACATTTGAACGGCTCCTCACTGAGTGGATCGTTGCCTGCGACCAGCCATTTGATGAGGTTGAGAAACCTGAATTCATCAAGATGATGAATTTTACACACCACAATGGTGGTCCATTGAATATTCTGAAACACGATGGGATCAAGCGGCGTGTTGTGAAGATGGGTGAGGAAACAATTGAAGGCATTCGCAAAATGTTCTCAGTAAGTATTATCTTATTTTCTTCATACCACATATTTATCCATATGAGCAGAATCTCGAGGGGAAGGTGTGCTTGTCACTGGATGCATGGACATCGAGCAATCAGTACGCGTTTTTGGCGATTGTTGCACACTATGTAACCAATGATGGGCAACTTGGTTCGTGCTCTTCCCCTCATTCAACTGGCATAATCTTATCATCCCCTTCCAGAGGAGTTGCTGATTGACTTCCAAGAGCTTACTGGGGAGCATTCAGGAGAGAATATGGCAGAGGCGGTTTGGGCAACACTAGAGTTATACGGTCTCATTGGAAAGGTGAGTTTCCCATCCTCAGCCTAGAAATGTGTTTCTAATCCATTTGCAGATTATTGCCCTTGTAATGGATAATGCTAGCAATAACAACACTCTAGTTAAATCACTGGAGTGGCGATGTCAACAACGGGGGGTACCATTCTCGGCGCAAGATGCACAGTTGCGTTGCATGCTGCATACCATCCACTTGGCTGCGATCAAGGTATTACATAAAATTATATTTATTACTGTCGTCATATCTAATCTTTAAATGTGAGCTTCTCAAAGGAATTGGGGCGATCTCAAAGGCTGAAGGGAAAAAAGCCACCATGCGTAGCGGCAACTACCAAGACAATGTTACAATTCCACTCTCGCGTGAACATGACAATGACACAGTGGGTGATAGCGAGGACGATGAGAGTGTCATAGACATACCAGACACAGATACTTATACAGCTGATGTCGATGCAGCTGACAGTGCACTGCCTGCTATTGAAAGGGTAAGTAATGGGTCTGTTCTTCACCAACTAAACTGTAACATTCTGGTCAGCTTCAGAAAATAATCAAGGCTGTCCATTCAAGCCCCAACGTCGTCAATCTTGGGCTCGTGAAATTCAGTTTGTGCAACTTGAAGGAGGCAGGATGTTAGGTGATTGCACTGCACCACATATACTCATTCTTGATGTGAGAACCCGATGGTCGTCAACGCATCAAATGCTTCGTAAGTTATCATGGTTGTTTGTATGAGGTTTCTGACTGGCATGTTATAGGGCATGCCCTTGATTATCGCAAAACTATCGACTCTTATGTTTCTTGAAACAAGGACCTCCATGCCCTTGAACTCAGTAACAGTGACTGGGAATCCATTGCTCTTGTGACATCTTGGCTGAAATCATTTCGAGCTGCTACTACTGAGATGTCTGCCACAAAAATTCCAATGCTTTCAATGACACATGCCATATTTCGAGGCTTGCAAGATGATATTAGAAATACTCTTCGTGACTTTCCTGGCTCGGTGTCGCCTAGAATCAAACTCGGTCTCACAGATGCACACCAGAAGCTTAGCGATTATTACTACCAGTATGACGCATCTCCCTTCTACACTTGGGCTGCACGTGCGTCAATGATTATTAAATTGGTTACTCACTAACTGTATATCTCACTAGTGCTTGATCCACAAATCTCATACGAGGGCATGAGGGTGGACTATGATGATGATCCAGCACTCTCAGATCACCTTGAACATTCTAAGTCAAGTCTCTTCAATTATTTCAATAGAAATTATGTGAAGGCAGATGATCATACATCATCTTCAGCATCATCTTTGCCTGTCACATCACTGCCGATTTTGGGATCACCTCCTCAGAAATCCTTCACTGCTCAGTATCACAGAAAAGAGAAGAGCTCTACCAATGAACTCGAAGAATATTTCAAACTCCCTGCTGAAGATTTCGACACTTGTAATCCAATTCATTGGTGGATGGGTCGATGCGCACAGTTCCCAAACCTCCTTCGTTTGGCGCGTGACATTCTATGCATTCCTGGTGAGTAATTTAAACTTAATAATAATCTTCTTCTTATTAATGGACCGAACCTGACATAGGTTCTGCTGTTGCCGTTGAGAGAATATTCTCTGGTGGACGCGACACGATCTCCCTCCATCGCGCTAGTCTCAATGCGAATACCATCTGTACACTGATGCTTGTCAAGAAGCGGTTGCATCTTGCACACATGCAAGCTGATACTTCACTGGGCCATTGAGCTGTCAATTAGTCTAGATGTTTCATTTATGCCTTAATGTAAATTGGTTTTGTGATGCCATACAATGCGCTCAAATTGCACCTGCTTAATTCTCTGGTCACCGCTTGAGGAAAATAACTTGTATCCGAAGATTCAATTGTTGATTGACTTGCATTACATTCTACAGACTCCCGTTATGCTATTGTGTTATTGTACGACTTCTCATTTCTCCGTCATTTTCGCTTGTATACAAGCACGACTTCATAATATTTTAAAAGGACTCCTATTGAACTTAGAGGTTTTTATACAATTTATGCTACACTTCTAAAACCCTCTTGCACGTTCCCACTTGTCTTATTTTGCATCTATAATCTCATCATTTTGGTCTGCCAGAGTCCAGATGGAGGTATGCTCACATGTACTGGGATAGCAGTCCAACATAATTGTGATCGTGTATAGATAGATAGATAGCATAATTGATGAGATCAAAAACGCGTCATTAATTAGATATTGAGTATATACATCTCAGATCGATTATGTGATCAAATCACATTCATAAACAAGCGAGATAACGCTAATTTAGTAGCAATATAATACATCTAAATTGTATATAAAACCACTGTATAGCTGCTATAGATAAAGCAGTTGCTATCGCATTACCGCAAGCATCTAAGTCTATAAGCTAACAAGGTGAGATAGATAATAGTATTATAGCTAGTGATTGTCAAGGGGTTTCATACCCACGTGGGTAAGTGCCGCGGGTTTTGCCGGGTACAGGTACGGGTATACGGCTCCCAACCCATGGAAACCCGTACCCACGCGGCGGGTTTGGCGGGTATAGGTGCCAATTATGCATTGACAAGATCAGTAGAATTTCCGAGATAAAACACATCTGCAGCCACAAAAATACAAGATCTCGTCTGATGTATGCTACAGGGTAGCGTTAAATATGTTCTAGTATTATCCTACAAAATATCAAAGCAAATTAATGGTGCGATGTAAAATAAAATCCTTATCAGTGATCCACTTTCTTGAAAACCATGATACATCTGTTTTATTAACGCGCGACCAATTCTGCCGGTCTGGCACTATCTAAAATACACTCTAGACTAATATAGACTATTCTATAATCTAATTATCAAATTACTTTATTGAAACAAGGCCCGCGTGTGTCTACAAGCTGCATGGGGCAGCGACTACATTGCATCACATGGTGGTCTGACCTCCTTCCTATTAAGGAAGGTTGACTTAAACGCACCAGGACAGTTGCGCTTGTATGAAATGAAAGCAGAATAATAAAATAATAATGTAAATAAAGGATCCTTTTAATCTTCTGAACATAAAGCAACAATATTTGAGGGATCTTGAGTAGCCATAAATGAACATGTTGTGTCCAAGTGCTTATCTCCTTGACCAGGATGGCCCGGGCCATTTATCCGAAATGCGCAGAAATGCAAAGATCGGTCACGCTCGTATAAAATTGAAAGCAGAATAATAAAATAAAAATGGAATAATAAATTATCTTAATCTTATGAACATAAAATAGGAATCTTTGAGGGATCTTGAGTAGCCATAAATGAATGCGTTGTGTCCAAGTGCGTATCTCCTTGACCGGGATGTCCCGGGCCGGATGTCCGAAATGCGCGATGCAAGTAAAGAACTTGCACGCGTTTCATTTTATGGGTAACCCAGGTATCAAAACAATTATCCAGGGGTTACCCCTGCAAATTGCTATGTGTTCATCAATTATTTTGCATTCTGTGTGGTTATCTGACAGGCTTTTCACCAATGTTCTATAACATCTAGTGATGTTCCAGCCCGGCTTGGCCCAAAAGCCGCGGCTTTGGCTTGGCCTGAGGTGGCTCCGGCTTTCCTAAAGTCTGGGCCGAGCCAAAGCCGCCACAGACAGCTTGGCCCTGGCCCAGCTTGGCCCAAGCCGCGGCTTTTGGTAGAGAAAATTTTATGACATATAACTAGTAGTTATAGTTCAGCTAATCCAAATCTGACTTGGTGTGTTACGTATTGCAAAGCTATATTGAAGAAAAAGTTTGAAATGCCGCAATAAACATGATCACGTGACCCAAATTAACCACTTTGTGATCAGATTTCTACTGATTTTGACGATTGCTATTGCACTTGTATGTGCTGTTGAAAGCTGTGGCCTGAGCCGGCAGCTTTGGCTTTTAGCTTCTCTGAGCCGGGCCAAAGCCCTCGCTGGGCTGTCAAAATGGCCTGGCTTGGCCCGGCCCAAACAGGCCCGGCTTGGCCCGGCTTCCGGCTTTGAGCCGGGCCAGGCACATCACTAATAACATCCTATCTAATCATCTCTGTATACTGTATTTTAGTTGTGCTTGTATAAAATTGAAAGCAGAATAATAAAATAAAAATGAAATAATGAATTATCTCAATCTTCTGAACATAAAATAAGAGTCATTGAGGGATCTTAAGCAGCCACAAATGAACGCGTTGTGTATCTTCTTGGTCCAGGAAGTCCCAGGCCAGGTATCCGAAATGTGCGATGCAAGTAAAGAACTTGCACGCGTTTTCACGGGTGACCCATGGGTAACCCACAGGTTACCTGTACCTGTAGTGACGGGTACGGGTACGGGTACGGGTACCAATGAGGATACCCCAGGGTTACCCCTGCCAATCACTAATTATAGCATCTAGGTACAAGCCTGCGCCATGCCTGTTTCCATACCCTTTTGGGGCATGTTTTGATATTGCTTCTCTGACATCTCTTTTGTGATAATGTATCTACAATTACATTTATTGTGACAATTATTTCGTGTTTTTACCTTGTCTCAGTTCTTCTATGCCAAATCCCTTACATTTCCGCAGCTTCAACAGCTTCACTGAATGGTCAAAGTCCTTATGACCACCTGTACAGAGGGCACAACCCCTCTTAGTCCACACAAACTCCATGCTTTATTTAACTAGACTGTTCTTTACTGATACAACTATGACATAGCTATGACCTAGCCATGATATCATCTGTAGAAGCCTAGGACAGTCTTTAGTAGTTTACTGAGCCTCCAACCTGTATTTAAAGACCACTAGTTTCAGAGACAGACCTTAAGTCTGTTCTCTTGTACCCAATACAGGTGTTACAGACTCACCAGAAGCCCCATTCCTCTTGAGCCCCTAAGCCGCGCCTTAGGAGTCTTCATCCCAGTTATCTTGTGACAGGACTGAGTGTCCCTGTTCGATTTCGCATCGCACGCGCGCCCGCTGCAACTTGTAGGGCTTGAACACCCAGGTGATAACCTTGAGATCTTGATACTTGTCTTGCCATCCTTGACGCGAATTGACCTAGTACACAGCTAGCACCTGGCTGTGACATTAGAACAGACTTACAGACTTCACAGAAAAAAAACAGAACCACTCACCTGAAATCGCAAGGCAACTGACGACGCGTCCCCTTGCACAAACCCGGAATAATCACATCGTATTCAGCACGCGAACCCCAGACCCCTTCGACCTCCTCGGCCGCCTCGACAGACGACGAGTCCCTTGATTACCAGTCACCGGAACAGAACCTACCAGAGCAATCAGCCAGACAACGATTAGAGAACGTACCATTTGAAAACCGAAATCGCTTTGCACTACTCGCAAGCGACTCCCCTGCCGAAAGTCCCCAGACAGAAACCCCCACAGCACCCCTCCCATCTAGAACGCCGCCCCTTCCACCCAGAATACTGCCCCTCCTAGAAGAAATGGCCACCATCACACTTACCGAACCAGGATGAACACATACTCAACTTAATCATGCTGCGAGACAGCCCAAGAACGACTCCCCCAACCTAGGAGGAAATCCAGGTGGACATCCCGGAGGGAATCCAGGCGGGCATCCGGGAGGAAACCTGGGTGGAAACCCGGGAGGAAACCCAGGCGGGAACCCTGGAGGAATCCCTCCTGGAGGAGATCCTGGTGGAAATCCAGGAGGAAATCCCCAGGGAGCCCCCATCCCAGTACCACAGGGAGGACGTATGGAAGGGGCTCCTTGTAACACTCAGCAGGGCGTTTCTGGTGCGACGTGCACAGGCTCGCGGGACTCGTTCAGGGCTCATGTCAAAGGGGCAGGCTCTATGCTCCCAGGGCAATGAATCCTGGGTGCAAGACAGACCCGGCACACTGCAACTGGGTCCTCCTAGCATCTAAATGGAATGGATCTGCACCATAACCAGGTGCTGAGGGAGATGGGAAGAGTCAGTCAAAGGGAGCTAATCCCCTCTGACTGTTAAGCAGGAATGGGGCTTAGCTGCAGTGCCAAAAGCACATCAAGCAGACTAAAGCCAAAGAGGATGGAGGGGACAGGTTCAAAGGGAAAGGTGCACACCCATTGCCAGAGGCAATGGGGTCCCTTCAGAGAGATCAAAGATGTGAAGGGGCAAAGGATGCAGTAGATTTCCGAATCAGAGATATCTAGGCTGAAGGTACAAGATGTCAAGTCTGGGGTTCTACTGACTGTCTACAGGGTCTTAAGTACTGTATCAGAGATCTGGTACTGTAGATAATCAAGTCCTTATCATCCAATAGTAGCTAAGATGTTAAATATAGTCCATGATAAGGATAAGCCTTATCAGAAGCATAGTCATGTGGGGAAGCCCCACAGGAGTCCTATCAGTGTGGGAATACTCCCACAGGAGTCAGAGAAGAGGGTCAAGTGATTGATGGGTCAGATGATCTAAGGGGTCATGATCAAAGCCCAAGATCACATGGTCAAAGAGGTCACATGGTCAAGGGTCACATGATAGGTCATGTGCCTACAGGTCATGTGGCCTGGAGGGGCAAATGCAAGCCAAAGTCATCTTGTATTCAGAGTCAGGTTTGGCAGGGACAGTGTCAGAGATCCTATGGGTGTCAGCCACAGGGACAGGGTACAGATGCTGGCCAAAACAGAGGCCAAGCATCAGGGGAAAGGGGAATGCAGCCATCAGCACAGTAGCTGAACTATCAGTGAGTCAGGTGCAGGTATCAAGGGTAAGGGGTCCTGAGAGCATCATGTCACAGGCATCAGGGTGGGGTCCTGGGCATACAAGCCACAGGAATCAGGCAGTAGAGTTACAGAGGCAAGGGTCATATGTGCAGAAGGCAGAGGTCAGGAGTGGGTATGGCATCAAGGAAGGGTCAGGGAAAAGAGTGGAGTTGTAACACTCCTCCCTCCTACTTCGACGGCGACAGGGCCCACGCGAAAAGATGGTTCGCCTTGCTTGAACTTCATTTTGCCCTTAATGCGTTCGTGCCCCTAGCCCAGAATGAACGATCCAAAGTGGCCTACGCGTTAGGATTGATCCGAGGCCCAAAAGTAGACTGATGGGTAGAGGACCAAATATACTGGCTTGCCGACATAAACACAGGACAAATCGGAGTTGTAAATGTGTGGGAAACCTTCTGGCAAACGTTCCTTACCGCATGGACTGATGTTGTGGCGGGGCAAAAGGCACTACAAGCGCTGGAGCGATTACAAATGAAGGAGGGAAATATAGATGATTATATTGCCAAATTCCACAACTTAGCCATTTGGGCCAGACTACACATTGACGACACAGCCACACGACAGTACTTTTATCGAGGCTTACCAACTCAATTAGTCGTGACAATGCTGACGCAAGATCAGCCAGAAAATTTCAAAGAAGCATCAGCGTCTGCCCAACGTCACCACGCAAATTGGGTTTTCATGAAAAGCCTGACTAGAAATAAAACAGCTACTACCCCATCACCCCAAGGGAATAAGTTCACGTTCTATCGCAAAAAGGACCCAAATGCGATGGATGTGGATGCTGTTAGAAAAGCAACTACCACCGAAGAAAAGGAACAGTACCGAAAGGAAGGACAATGCTTTGAATGTGGACGGCGAGGGCATTTGGTTCGAGATTGTCCCAATAGAAAGCCCTGATCAAGTCCAAATAACTCGGCCCGGACCGCCACCATCTTGGAAGTGCCACCCACGACTGCGGCGGTACCCAGCGGATCTAATGGGATGTCCGCAACTTCCTCAGCACCGATCACTCCCTCCATCAGTATGTCAACACTCGCAACGGTGCTAAAAACAATGACGGATGAGCAACGACTCGAACTACAAGACCAGTTCAAGGGAAATGAGGATTTTTTTATTGCTTGAATGATGCGGCCTTCATTCAAGCTCTAGTCTCACACCATGTATTTAGATCACCACTCAAAGCAATGAAAATAGTTGTTCCCTTACATGGAGTGAATCAAAAGGCCACAATAGAAGCACTGGTTGACAGTGGTGCAACCGAGAATTTTATCAGTTACTGAACAGTAATCAAACATTGACTCCCCATAAAACGGTTAATGATTCCAAAAAAGCTACAAAACGCGGATGGCTCTCCCAATGCTACAAAGAAAATTGATCAATGCGTAGATCTCCTTATTACGACCGGAGGAAATACCCAACAACATCGATTCTATATAGCATCTATTGGAGTCGACGACATGATCCTAGGTTATCCGTGGTTCGCGGCCAGCAACCCTAGTATAAACTGGACCTCAGGACAGCTCGCACAATCCATCTCATTTACTGTGCCGAACAAACAGATCCGCCGCCTTAACATCGCACAAGAGTTGGCCATTAAAGCAAAAGACAAGACAGAACGACCCTGGAACCAGATCGTACCACGAGAATACCATCGACATCAAAAGGTCTTCAGCGATGAAGAAGCACAACGATTCCCAGCATCATGACCTTGGGACCACAAGATCAAATTGAAACCAGAGGCACCCGCAACCCTAGATTGTAAAATTTACCCACTCGGACCAGGAGAACAGGACGCGCTAAACGGATTCCTGGAGGAACACTTACAGAAGGGGTACATCCGAGAATCGAAGTCCCCTTATGCCTCCCCGTTCTTTTTTATTAAAAAGAAAGATGGGAAATTACGACCAGTCCAGGATTACCGGAAGTTAAATAACTGGACCGTTCGGAATACATACCCACTTCCGCTGATCCCCGAGCTGATTGATCGCGTCCGCGGAAGTACACTCTTTACAAAAATGGATATCAGATGGGGCTATAACAACGTTCAGATAGCACCAGAAGATTGATGGAAGGCAGCATTCAAAACGAATTGCGGCCTTTATGAACCAAATGTCATGTTTTTCGGGCTGACAAACTCCCCTGCCACATTTCAGACAATGATGAATGTGGAATTTCGAGAAGAATTAAATGAACATGACGCTCTAGGAAGGGCTTTGTTCACAGTCTACATGGACGACATCCTGATTCATACTGATCAAAATCTTCAAAACCACCGCAATAAAGTGCATCGCATCTTGGACAAACTTAGCAAACTAGATCTTTATCTCAAACTGGAAAAGTGCTCTTTTGAACAAACATGCATCGAATATCTCAGACTCATCTTGGAGGCTGATCAGGTACATATGGATCCGGTCAAAGTGGAAGGAGTTGCTACATGGAAAACACCTACCACTGTCAAGGAAGTCTGCTCGTTCCTTGGGTTCTGTCAGTTTTATCATCGCTTCATTCAAGGGTTTAGTAAGATTGCGGCACCCCTGAACGCACTCACAAGTGTAAAGAACCCATGGCGATGGTCAAGTAACGAACAGAATGCCTTCGACACGCTGAAACAGCGAGTCACCTCGCAGCCGGTCCTCGCGCAACCCGACTTTGACAGACCCTTCATTGTAGATACCGATGCATCCGGATATGCGCTAGGCGCCACTCTTAGCCAGAAGGATCAAGATGGCTGTCTCCACCCTGTGGCCTACCTGTCAAAAACTCTAGATGCCACTCAAAGAAATTGGGACATTTATGATCGAGAATTGTTTGCAGTTATAGTTGCCTTCCGATCCTGGCGCCAGTATCTCTTGGGGGCGAGACACAAAGTTCAAGTCCGTACAGATCATAATAATCTACAATATTTCAAGGAACCCCAGAAATTGAACCGGCGACAGGCCCGATGGCTCCAAGAGCTCGCCGACTTCGACTTTTCAATGGAACATGTCCCAGGGAAGTTACATACCATCGCGGATATGCTCTCACGGAGACCAGATGCCGACCAGGGAGGGAACGACAATGATGAAGTCACTGTCTTGCCAGCCGACCTATTTATCAATGCGATCTCCGACGCTAGGCTTCTGTTTCCCGAGGCCTTAGCCGAACGCTGGGAGATCCTTCAACGGCACCACGATCACGTACTAGCGGGGCATCCGGGGATAGATAAGACAACACGGAAGGTCCAACAGGAATATTCAGGCACCGGCTTACGGGAATTCGTACACGATTATGTCCAAGGATGTGCTAAATGTCAGGAGAATAAGCCGAAGCTTACGAAGAAAGCTCCTTCCTTCCCGCTAGATGTACCGGCCTCCGCCGGCCCGTTTCAGTATGTTGCTATGGATCTCATCACGGATCTTCCGCCATCAGGCAGATATGACGCAGTGCTCACAATTGTAGACCAAGGGTGCTCAAAGTCCGCAAAGTTCATTCCATGCTCTAAAGACATTACAGGAGAAGGAGTTGCCACACTATACTACTGACACCTCTTCCCCTTCTTCGGCGTCCCATGGCAGGTTATCTCTGACCGTGATCCTCAATTCACATCCCATTTTTCATGTGCACTTGCAAAAGTCCTGCAAATTCAACAAAACTTATCCACGGCATTCCACCCTCAGACAGACGGATCAAGTGAGCGAATGAATCTTTGGCTCGAACAATATCTTCGTCTATGGCTTGGCGATGATCAACATCAATGGCCCCACTATCTCCCGCTAGCCAAATATGTCCATAACTCCTGGCCACACGATAAAACTAAACTGACACCACATGTCTTGCTCCATGGCACTACCTTCACATGGGATGCCCAGGCTATAGATACTAATGTCCCACAGGTAGACACTCGCATCCAAAATCTCTTGGCAGCCCGCACTCGCACAGAAGAAGCGTTTCATACAAACGCATCCCCAATGCCCAAAACCACATTCGCGATTGGCACGCAAGTCTGGCTGGAAGGAAAACATCTCAAAACGCATTTCCCTTCCTCAAAACTCGCTCCACGACGTTACGGCCCCTTTACTATCATGGCCCAGATCTCTCTGGTCGCCTATCAACTATCGTTACCCCAACATATGAAAATACATAACGTATTCCATGTCGACCTCCTATCACCCTATCGCGAAACGAATGCCCACGGCCCTAACTTCTTACATCCCCCACCAGATCTGATCAACCATGAGGAAGAATATGAAGTCGCCTCCATTCTGGCTCATAGGTTCTTTGGACGTAACAAGAGATTACAATACCTAGTCAGCTGGGTTGGTTACCCAGCTAGTGAAAACTCCTGGGTCGATGAAGATGATTGCCATGCCCCTGACCTTCTCTTACAGTATCACCAGTCCCTTCCCCAGTGTCAGAGCCGATGCCGCCCTTAAGAGGGGGGTGATTTTCCGACCTTTCTTCCCTCATCCCAATTCAAGATCACTAATTCTGGCCCACAATAAACACACCATCCACCGTAACGCATCAGCACGACCACACACTACCCCCAGGATGACCACCCTACGCCATTTCCCTGTACAACTTATCGATTCCACTGTGGTTAACCAAACCATTACAGCAGTTAATGACGCCCCAACACTGATCCCTACTCCTGAACTGCCTACCCCGACACACCACCTCCCTTCCATGACGACCAATGACCCGACTCAACGCCTGACGGACGCGATTACCCTCACAACCCAGGACCCAAACCTGGAGCATGAAATCCGGGCCAGAGTTCTGGCCATGCTTGCTGAAGCCAGGACATGTCTGACAGTTACAGCTCCCCCTCCAGAAACATCGGACGACGTCATCTATAGGCCAACCACCCCAGAACTAGGCCAACTACCCGACGAAGAGGTGGTCATCCAGACCACGGCGGAAGTAAGCAACGCAACCGGGACAGATGACCGCTATGACCCCCCTTCCCCTCCTTTCCAGCAAAATCACGAACACACGACCCACTACATCGAACACCGAGTCGCCGACAGCGATGGATGCGTCAATGTCGCTCGGTGGTTGGCCTTCGAGTACCGACGCACCAATCCCCGCATCACATTCACCATGGGGGCAAGACAACCTATCCACTACCTCCCTCTTCATGTACAATCACACCCTCGCTCCTCTAGAGGCCCCAATCCTATACTAACACGATTTCAGCAACGCTTGTTTGATGCAGAACAAGCCTTTTCTCACTTAGTCAATGCAGCACTGGACGACATGAATGACCCTGGTGCTTGGGCTGAGGTCTCCCACTACTGCTATGCTACTAGGCGTCTGGACCAAGCTCATGCTGAACTAGCCCACTGGCGCCGTCAAGCTGACCGTGCAAGTCAAGATATTCGTTTTGCCATTCATGCACTCTCTAGGGGGGATGTGTATCATCGCGTTTTTCCCTTTCTTACTTATGCCTATGCCAGCAATCGATGAATGCGCCCAGAAGAGGCCACACTCTATGCCCCCCATCCAGAACTACGAGCCATCCTCCAAGCTGGAGGTGTTGGGAGTGCCTATTTGCCTCGTCGTCGTCGTCCACATCTCATCTCTTCTCCCATCATTGATCTTACCCAGGATGACTAGGGCACTTGAGGGCAAGTACCACTGTAAAAGGGGGGTGATGTGACAATTATTTCGCGTTTTTACCTTGTCTCAGTTCTTCTATGCCAAATCCCTTACATTTCTGCAGCTTCAACAGCTTCACTGAATGGTCAAAGTCCTTATGACCACCTGTACAGAGGGCACAACCCCTCTTAGTCCACACAAACTCCATGCTTTATTTAACTAGACTGTTCTTTACTGATACAACTATGACATAGCTATGACCTAGCCATGATATCATCTGTAGAAGCCTAGGACAGTCTTTAGTAGTGATGTGCCTGGCCCGGCTCAGAGAAACTAAAAGCCAAAGCCGCCGGCTCAGGCCGCGGCTTTCAACAGCACATACAAATGCATTAGCAATCGTCAAAATCAGTAGAAATCTTATCACAAAGTGGTTAATTTGGGTCACGTGATCATGTTTATCACGGCATTTCAAACTTTTTCTTCGATATAGCTTTGCAATACGTAACACACCAAGTCAGATTTGGATTAGCTGAACTATAACTACTAGTTATATGTCATAAAATTTTCTCTGTCAAAAGCCGCGGCTTGGGCCAAGCCGGGCCAGGGCCAAGCCGTCTGTGGCGGCTTTGGCTCAGCCCAGACTTCAGGAAAGCCAGAGCCGCCTCAGGCCGAGCCAAAGCTGAGGAAACAGGCATGGCGCAGACTGTACTTTAGATGCTACTTTACTACTCTATCTCACCTTGTTTGTGTAGAGGCTTAGATGCTTTCAATAATGCGATAGCAACTTGATTCTTGTAGCATATTTACATAGGCTTTTATATACATCTGCATGTACTTAATCGGCTATTAATCTAATCGTAAGTACAACGCGTTTATAATGTGATTATAGTCACATGACCGCTTTCGGATGTATTAGGATCATTAAGTATCTAAGTGATTGTGATCGGCTGCGTTATCTCTGAAACGCATGATCACAATCTTATGTTGGACCGATCTCCGGTAGCTCTGTACCGGTACTCTGGTTCAACACTCCCCTTGCTAAGTGCCGCTGCTAAGCGTGCTAAGCAATTATCCTTACTTAGGCGAGTTAATCTCTAGCCCAAGTTGACTCCTGAATTTCAGGAATTTGACGCGTCCCAAATTCTTGGTGAACATGTCTGCGGGATTCTCAGAGCCTTCAATAAAGAATAGCTCAATTTTCTTCTCCTGTATAATTTGTCTGATGTAGTGGAAGCGGATATCAATATGTTTTATCCGTCGCTCTTGTACAGGATTAGAGGCCATAAAGATGGACCCCTGGTTATCACCGCAGAGAGGAATGGGTCCTAGATCAATGCCAATTTCGCTTAGAAGCGATTTGATCCATACAATCTGTCGCGTTGTGTCAGAAAGCGACATGTATTCTGCTTCAGTGGATGAGAGCGCTGTGGTCTTTTGCGCTCTAGAATTCCAGCTGAATATCCCATTCGCTATTTTCACCATGTATCCAGTAGTGGATCAGCGATCTATTGGGTTTGACGCCCAATCGGAATCAGCGCACGCGATCAATCCGCCATTTGATCTGCCATCGTAGATAAGCGTGTAATCGGATGTGCCGGCTAAATATCGGCAGATATACAGCGCTCGATCAAGATGATCTTGAGATGGATTAGCGGCAAATTGAGATAGCCTTGTAACTGCAAAGGCAATATCTGGTCGCGTGCCCAACATAATGTAAAGTAATGAGCCGATTACTTGTTGGAACTTTGAACGAATGGAAGGATCTG
This sequence comes from Multifurca ochricompacta, assembly GCA_022496185.1. Classification (NCBI taxonomy): domain Eukaryota; kingdom Fungi; phylum Basidiomycota; class Agaricomycetes; order Russulales; family Russulaceae; genus Multifurca; species Multifurca ochricompacta. The sequence continues at coordinate 39,361 of WTXG01000222.1, read as the reverse complement.
CAGGTTCAGTGTTAGGATCTGGATGATAGCCTTCTGGGAGAGGAGTGGGCGCAAATTTCGCGTTAAGCATCCCAAAGCGTTGCAGCACTTTAGTTAGGTATGGCTGTTGATCAAGTAGAATTTTGCCATCCTTCCTAGTTATGCGCATTCGCAAGAACTCCTTTGTGTCTCCTAGATCCCTGCACTCCCATTTGTTCATGAAATCAGTCTTTAGTTTACTGACTAGGACTTTGTCATTTCCCATAAATAAAGCATCATCGACATATACAATGATGATGACAATTGACCCATTATTAGCCTTATATAGAAATAGGCCTGAGTCCGAGAGTAGGCGTTTACAGCCCATCGCAGCCATGGACTTATCTAGCGCCTTCCACCATGCTAAGGCAGCTTGTTTAAGACCATAAATGGCGCGTTGTAGTCGTAGTACTTTGGTTTCTTGTCCTTTAATTTTGAAACCTTCAGGTTGTTCCATGTATAGCTCTTCATCTAGTTCACCATACAGGAAAGCGCTTTTGACATCTAGTCCAGTGATGTGCCAATCCTCAAGCGCGGCAAGCGCGAGCATCAATCGGACAGTCTCAAACCTTACAACAGGCGAGAATATTTCATTGAAGTCAACGCCTTCAACCTGAGAAAAGCCTTTGGCTACGAGCCTGGCTTTCTTACGACCATCAGATTTCTGGTCAAAGACCCATCTGTTTTTAATTGTCTTCCTCCCTTTGGGAGGGTCCACAAGCGTAAAGACTTTCCGTCTGCGAAGTGCCTCAAGTTCTTCGCGACATGCAGTCTTCCATTCCTTTTGTTGCGCGTCAGGCATGCGCAAAATATCTTTATATGTCCACTCTCGTATATTGGACATGTCTAGTGGCTGTGAATCATGTGGAACTGCTTTGGCGAGCAGATAATTCACAAATTCTCCTCCCCCTTCCTGGGCTAGTTGAGATACGAGATCTACTAGATCCTCAACTTCATCATCACTCCCCCTTATGGGTGTAAGCGGATCGTCGCTAGTGCAGGCCGGAGTGTCGAGACTAGGACCAGGAACCTGTCTCAAACGCGCGGATGGAATCGGGGAGCTACCCCGGGGTTCCACTGCTTGTCTCCATTGCCGCATCCGCTGAATGTCTGTAATCTGATCGACGGGGTGCCTGTTATCCCCATAGACATTCCCAGGGCGAAGTGCAACTTTCCTTTCCCGTGTAGAGCGCCGCAAAGGCACTGGTTGTTGTTCTGGCACAGGAGAAGGCAAGGGTACCTCTGGCTGTGAAGCGCTAGGTTCTTCGTCAAGAACCTGAGGTCCTTCTATTTGTTTGGAAGGTGGAAGGCGAGATGGTAGGAAATCATCATCGTCCACTAAAGGAATGGGCTGTGTTGCTGGCCCTTCATTAATTAGAGGCTCATTCAATTTAGTAACTCCACGCCGTCTGGTGGAATCACACTTAGGGAAGAGATTCTCATCAAATAGGGCTGTGGCTTGCGTGTACAATGTATTATTGCCAAGCCGCATGAACAGATGGCCTTTAATGCCATCTGCATGCCCAATATACACCATAAGTTCTGACTTAGGTGATAGTTTATTGCCACGACGTTCTTCCGGAATGTAGACATAAGCACCACATCCAAAGACGCGCAAATGAGAGATCTCTGGTGCTTCTCCATACAGTATCTCATAAGGTGTCTGCCATTTCAGGCGACGTACAGGAGTCCTATTGTAGAGATGTACCGCATGTAGTACAGCAAATTCCCACCAAGAGTCTGGAAGACATGACTCAATGCGCATTGATTGCGCTTTATCCATACAAGTGCGCATGAAGCGCTCCGCGCGGCCATTTTGTTGGGGAGTATAAGGCGCGCTCTGTAGAATTTTTATCCCTTCATCTTTTAATACATTCATAAATACATCAGATTTGTATTCTCCACCAGCATCAGACATCCACTCTTTAATGGTGGTGTTATGTTGATTTTTGATCATGGCAAGGAATTGTCGCAAAGCGTTTATTGCAGCAGACTTAGTGCGCAAACATACAATCCATGCAAATGACTATAATCATCAATAAAGCTGATAAAGTATTTGTATTTGTGATAAGATTCTACCGGGAAAGTCTTAAGATCTGAATGAATGCGCTCAAAAGGCTTTGAGGCACGTGTTTCAGATGGTAGATAAGATCGCGAAGGCATCTTGCCTTGCGCGCATCCCGGGCATAGGGGAGCTGTCTTCGGATAAGATAGATCTAGGGGGAATCCCTTAGTGTGATCTTTGGCATGACGTAAGACTTCCTTAGAAGGATGTCCTAAGCGCTTATGCATTAGATCGTAATCTACATTATAGATTGTGGAGTAAGATCGCGAATTAGCGATCTTAGAATGAAGCCAATAGATAGTTTGGCCAGTAATTGCCGGATGGCATTGAATAATTGGGATTTTAGATCCCTTATTTCGCAAGGTTAATTCATGTTCGTCCCCATAGACGTACAATCCTTGCTTGAGAAACTCTCCGACGCTCAGAAGTCTTCCAGTTATATCAGGGATGTAATATACTGGATATAAACGCGTTGTACGCGTTTTCGTGACTCCGTTGTGTGTGACATCATGTTCTAATAGAACAGTACCTTTCCCTTTAATATAAATAGGTTTAGAAGCCGTTTTGACGGGTTCTGGGGTACTAATGTCTTCATATTCAATGAAATCGTCGAGAGAAAATGTAAAGTGCGATGAAGCACCTGAATCTAAGAGCCAAGTTATATGGCCTTCATCCTTAGTCTTTCCTTTGCACTTAGCACACTGAACATGATGTGGAGAATGCAATATATTTGTACATAACCTAAAGTCATGTATAGTGCTAACTACGCCTGCATTTCTAATGCTCTTTGTAGGGGACTCCCTAGAAGCGCGAACTAATGAAGCATAAATGCATCTGTTAGTTTTACAGGGTAGAAGGAAAGAGGGGACATACACATCCTGATCGTCGTCCTCATCTAGGCCAGCCAGATCAGCCAGCTGATCATCAAGATGATCGGAGCCCCAATCAAGAGGATCATTGGGGTCCTCTTCGTCTTCTGTATCGACGGTGATAGGTGAGGGGGATCTAGATTTTTTGCGCGGTCGCTCATCTCCATCCTCTTCAAGGTCCTCCAGCTTGGTCTTGCTGGACGACAGTCTTGAGAAACTATCAGTTATGCGGGTCTCAAGGGGTTTCAGATTGTGAGCGGTCCCCAGCACACCTATATCTTCGCACAGATCCATAGCTTGGTTAAAAGCATGATAGCGGCCAGGGATTCGCTCCTTAGGAGTGGTGCGCATAACGATACGAGGCCTTCCATTCCTATAGTGAGTTTTAAAGGAAGGAGGAGAGGGAACGGATGGCACAGTGGTGAATCGAGGAGGGGGGAAGAACGCTTGATTAGCGATGTGTGAGTGCCCCTGTGCCTTAGATTGCTGATTATCTCGATTCTGCCTTCCGGCACGACGCCCGCGTTGGTACTTGTGATCCGCCTGCTTTTCCGCGTGCTCTGGCTGTTTGCCTCCAGATTGTTTCTGCTGGCTGAAGCGAGGATCACCTCGCTTACGCTTGACTGCTGAGAGCTTATTAGCAGAATGGGGGTTTTTACCCCTGGAGCGGTCTTGCTCCCACTGAGCAAGGATGGCACTGCGGACTACTGGGAGGTTTATGTCAGAATGAGATCTTCCGACAAGGATGGTTGGGATGAGAGCCTCCCATCTAGGAGGAAGGGTGTGTAAGAGCAGCATTCCCTGCAGCATATCAGGGATGGTAACGCTATTGGACTCAAGCCGCTCAAAAGCGACTTGGAGACGATTGATCTGAGGGGCAGGGTGCTTTGATGAGTCCAAGCGGAAGTTCAGGGCCTCCTTGAAGTCCCTGAAGATCGCAGATGGTCCCACAGCGCCGTACTTAGCTTTGAGGGCTACCCATAAAGCGTTAGCGGAGATCGTGGAGCGGTGTTCCTGCTGAATAGAAGCAGATAGGCGCAGGACAATGGTGCCGATGGCTCGATTGTCAGCGCGCTCCCATTCCTTCTGATCTCTGAGCTCATCTGCAGTGGGATGCTGCTCATCCTTGGCAGTAATTTTAAGATCAGTGCCATTGGTTATTTCCCAGAGTCCATTGGCCATGAGGTAGGCCTGCATGATTCCAACCCATTCGTGGTAGTTGGATCCGTCACAGACGGGGACAATGGTAGTGAGTTGAGACGACATTGTTGGGATGTGATAAGGGTTTTGACAAAAGGGTTTGAGTAGTTGATTTCTGTAAAAGAAGTCATGGTCAGCATTGAATGCGACAACCGGTACTCAAAACACAAAGCAAAAACCCAGGCTCTTTAGACTCCATTGATGCGGCCATAAAGGCGCAAATGGTGAGCTTTTTAATAGCCTTATGCAGCCTTAAAGGCGCATTTTGCAGTGCAGCCATAAAGGCACATGAACGTTTCGTTCACTGGTAGCATCACTTCTGCAGCCGTATAGGCGCAGGAACTTATTGCAGCCATTGAAGGCGCAGATAATTTTGTTGCAGCCATTAAAGGCGCAAAGTATGTATTGCAGCCATAGAGGCGCAAGATGCCCACCAGGGCCCATAACCTGAGGAAACAGGCATGGCGCAGACTGTACTTTAGATGCTACTTTACTACTCTATCTCACCTTGTTTGTGTAGAGGCTTAGATGCTTTCAATAATGCAATAGCAACTTGATTCTTGTAGCATATTTACATAGGCTTTTATATACATCTGCATGTACTTAATCGGCTATTAATCTAATCGTAAGTACAACGCGTTTATAATGTGATTATAGTCACATGACCGCTTTCGGATGTATTAGGATCATTAAGTATCTAAGTGATTGTGATCGGCTGCGTTATCTCTGAAACGCATGATCACAATCTTATGTTGGACCGATCTCCGGTAGCTCTGTACCGGTACTCTGGTTCAACAAAAGCCATGGCTTTTGGGCCAAGCCAGGCCGGAACATCACTAGTCTTTAGTAGTTTACTGAGCCTCCAACCTGTATTTAAAGACCACTAGTTTCAGAGACAGACCTTAAGTCTGTTCTCTTGTACCCAATACAGGTGTTACAGACTCACCAGAAGCCCCATTCCTCTTGAGCCCCTAAGCCGCGCCTTAGGAGTCTTCATCCCAGTTATCTTGTGACAGGACTGAGTGTCCCTGTTCGATTTCGCATCACGCGCGCGCCCGCTGCAACTTGTAGGGCTTGAACACCCAGGTGATAACCTTGAGATCTTGATACTTGTCTTGCCATCCTTGATGCGAATTGACCTAGTACACAGCTAGCACCTGGCTGTGACATTTATTGAGGGAGTTCATGTTCCAGTATGCCCTATTTACACTACTCGCGCTCATGGAAGCAAAGACAACACTTGAAGTCCCTCTATGAGTTTCAGATTATGACTGGTAAAGTTGATTGTTGGGTATTGTACTCATAAACTACATAAAAAGGGTGTAGAATAGCCCCAAGAATACACCTATCCATTTCTTTATCACTTTTAGCTTCTTGCTCATGCTACCTAGCTCAACTTTATTTTCTTTAGTAATACCGTCTACTACCGTATACCGTAAAATGGCCGTACCGTACCCGTACCGTACCATAAGCGATCCGGTGAGTACCAAAAACGGTAGGTCTACGGGTCAGCCGTACCTGTCCCTCACCGTCAAATAGACGGCCGTCACCGTCAAACGGACGGCGCGCAGCCCTACTATTTATACTATGCAAAGAGCAGGAAAAAGAAAAACAGAAGGAAAACTATGACACAAGAGATAAAAGGAAAGTGTATGTGTGTGGAATTATTTTTAACAGATTACCTGGTTGCTAACTGGCCTGATTGGTACAATCCGCGACGAATCAACTACTGAAATGGCTGGGCTGTGTTCAGATGACCCTGGTGTAACCCAACTCTCCAGAAAACACTCCCTGGCAAACAACTACCTGATGCTTTTTTCCTTTTCAATGGGATAAAAAGGTATATATCATTCCAGAAGGTTTATCCCACTAACCGCCGCGATACACCCAAAGTGTACAACAATCTTCCTCGCCTAAAAGAAAACTAACTAACTGTATTCTACCCGAAACATTGTGCGATTGACACTTTGGTTGGTGTTGACCTTGAGTGTCAACAATCAATACCATGAAGAGCAGAGTCAAACAAAAGTAGATTCAATACCATCACCGCTAGCCTTTGAAGAGGCTACCAACTACAGGAAGCCCACTACCAATGTTGCCAACTACAGGAAGCCCACTGCCAATGTTGCCAACTACAGGAAGCCCACTGCCAATGTTGCCAACTACAGGAAGCCCACTGCCAATGTTGCCAACCACAGGAAGCCCACTGCCAATATTGCCAACTACAGGAAGCCCACTACCAAGGTCGCCAACTACAGGAAGCCCATTAAGAAGGTCTCTCTTGACGCCACCGACTCCTTCTGGATCTGCGATAGGATTCAAATCAGCCTGTATTCAATGGACACTGATTCAAGCACTCGTGCGTGGACGTACTAATAGCGGCAGCTTTCTCGACTGGTGCCACCGACGGAGCGGCAAGGGCAAAAGCAGCGAGAGAGAGAGTAACAAGGGTCTTGGTGAACTGCATTAAGGCTTGCGAGTAATGGGAATGGACGGGTGTAAAAGATCGATGGGTCTTTCTTTCTGAGTAAGAGGCTCACTGGGGTTTTTATACTCTCGAGCCCGAGCTCCCTGCGAGGAGATATATAACTATGTTAGGCAAGGAGAATATAGGTGGACCCGCGACGTTTCTTCCATCTCATGGGTCTTGGCGCCGCCATGGAAGCCACATTCAAAAAAAGAAAAAGTGACAGGGGGTTACGCAGGAACGATTTGTTCGATTGGTTGTGGACTAAATTGTGAACTATGTTTTAGGGGGCGTTCATGCTCGACGGGTAAATCTGCCGACGAGCATCGTTCTGGGGGATGTCTCGTTGCTCGGTGACACATTGGTCGCTTCGTGGAAGTTGGAGTAGATGACATTCAGTGATTCCGTCGGTTGCGTGTTATGGTAACGCGGGACACGAGATAATTCTATGACTATTAACTTTCATCTTTTTATTGTAAGTTGTGTAAGTTACTTACAATTTAAAACTTACAACGTGTAAAGGGATGGATCGCTTCCGCCTACCCGATACGGCCTGTCTTCCCTTCTCACGCTCGCCCCTACTTTCTTGTATCTTCACTTACACGTACATTTATGCAGACTAAACTTGGATTTGGCTCGTTTCTTATGGAACCTCATGTATGTAAAGACGAGTATCTTATGCATGAAATACCAACTTTGTCTCACCTCATCATCTCATTGTGTGTTATAGCCTTCGAAGGTAGGGAACTGTCTACCAAGTCTCAAGAGTTTTTTCGACGTTTTCGATCCGGCATCCAAGGTATCAACACACTCGACACAATTCAGTTTCATCGACGCATTCGGCATTATCGACGTTACCAACATTCGACACAGACCAGTTTTCAACCATTCAGATTTGTGTGCTCAAGCCTACGGGTGTCGACTGTCTCAGCGTTATCATTGACACCAAACCCTTCTCTCCCCCCCCCCTCCGCTTTGAACTCACACGGTCTCGTGATCGTACACCCTTTTTCTCTTTTTTTATTTTTATTATTTTTATTTATCAATGAAGTGGAATTATTATCATTGCAGGGGCTTCTCCCACTAGCCAACAGGGTGCACCCAAATTGTACATCATGTAACGAAGCAAACGGCTTTCTACCCAAATTTTGCGGTTGACGTTCCTCATATATGTGTTCCTGAGAGGTCAATGATGTCAATACCAATTCAGAGCAGAGTCAAATAGGATATCAATACCATGAGATATGTCACCGAGGATGGGACCTACTACGGGAACAGCTTCGATAGTGGGCCCAAGGGCCTGAACGATGGGACCAACTACAGGAAGACCATCAAGAAGGCCTGGTTGGGCTGTGACAAGATTCAAATGAGCCTGTACCCAGTAAACACTGATTTCGAACACCGAGGATGACTTACCAGCAGCATTATTCTGGCGTGGGTGTGCTGACGGAGCAGCAAAGGCAAGAGCAGCGAGAGAGAGAGCGAAAAAGGTCTTTATGAACTGCATTGTTGTTTTTCTTTTTTTTGGGATGGATTGGAACTACTGGCAATGAACGATGGGAGAATTTTTTTAAAAAGATAGAAGCTGCTTCTGAGGACTTCCATCGGTTTGCTGTTATTTGTTTTCTTAAATACTTCGCTCTTGACCCTACGTGCATGCAGAAGCGTCTATGTCAAAGGCGAAGATGTGTGTTGAGCGCACGTCTATATGACTCAGCAGAACGGGATGTTTCGGTTCCCGTTGCTCGGTGTGTGCACTTGCACTCATTTCGTTAAGCGCGGCAGTTGACAAATGATCGTGGCCACATTAAACACAGACGGATGCCATCTCCATCAGTTATAGTTGTCGCTTGGCTCACATACATGGCATGTTCCATTCCAGTATTACTCGGACCCGGCCAATAAGGAGATAAGCATCATGTCGTGTTAGAACGGACACGGACGAAGTGAGTCCGAGGTGAGGTACAATACAAAGTTAAAAAGGCAGATACAATAGTGAGATAGTCCAGGTTTGTTGGGGAGGGGGTATCACTATTTCGTCGTGCAAACATAACACCCGCCGCCTCACATTTTAAAACGTTGCCCAAGCACCGAGTAACACTCCGCCAACCGTTGTAGCGAGCGCAGCGAGCAAAGGTGTTGAAATGCGAACATTCGCTGCGGCCGCATTCCTAAAAAAAAAAAAAAGTAATTTTTATCAGATTTTCAACAACTTTTGTTGATCTAGGTTTTTAACACGTACCCGGTTCCCGTTGCTGCACTAGCTGCAGCCGCCGTTGCAACGGTATATACGGAACCAGCGAAAGTGGTCACGACGCCTACACCACTTTCCGCGAGGGTGATGGCCGCGCCACCAGCGGATGTTACTTCGGTGAAGGCCTTTCCACCGATTGCTACGACACCACATCGGCATCAGACCCTAGGACGAAATATTGGGAAGGAGACGCACAGGTGACTTTGGTAGCAATTTGGCCACCGAGTGAGGTTATGTCGGATGCGACTACTCCACCAAGCGAGGTTGCCTGAGTGAAGATAGACCCCGCTGCTCAAAGTCTAGGATCAGACAAAAAAAGTCATTTAAATGAGACAGCTATGACGCACCGGCCGAAGTGACATCGCCTGCGACAGAAGCAACAATCGATTCAACTGAGCACGAATCAAGTCAGGGGGGGATATTGCTCTCAACGCGGACTTTCAGTCTTACCTTGACGCTTCTCTTGCATGGGTTGTGGAGTAGAAAAAGCGAGAGTGGCGAGTGAGAGAGCAATGGAAAAGATTTGAATGAACTTCATGGTGTATGGTAGGTAGGTAATGGATAAATGGAAGGAAGGAAAAAATATGAAAGAATATGTCCCTCGAATGGCTGATTTATAGGAGAGGAGAAGGAGGAGATCCGAGATCTGAAGGTTTGCTCTGTCAGTCAGTCAGGGAGTCAGCAGAGGGTCTCCTCGGAGTCGACTTGAGACCGAGAGCACAGCTTGTGGAGTGGGTGATCCACCCTGCGGAACGCGGAACCTTGAACCTTGGAGCCTGAGCGTTACATCCTTCGAACCCGAACTCATCCCCCCTTCCCCTCAACACTCTTTCACACTTTTTACGATCTCTACGATTTTCTTTGAGCTGTATCGGATGCACTGCACGGGGACTGCGGACATCATCATCCGAGCCTTTGCTCTTGCTTTGCGCAGTCGCGTGCGCGGCAAATGGAAAACAACACTGTAACGCGGTGAACTGAGGCAAGGGCGCGTTGACGCAACCACGTGGGGCCAGTGCATCCGTCCATCGTGTATCTGCACCGCTGCACTGCTCCGAGTGAGTTGCGACTACGCACGTCCCATCACTTCCCGGACTTTTCTGAGATAGGGAGTACAGTGAAGAGATGATGCCCCCCCCCCCCCCCCTCGACTACAACTACATTTTTCTTCCCCGGATATCCTTCCTTTGTAGTAACCTTAGCTTCTGGTAGAACATTTACCGCCGCATGGTTGATCATTTTGTACGATATTGGCTTCTAAACCATGCATGAGAAGACTGCCTCCACAAGATTAATAATCAGTCGGAAGGTAAAGGAGAGGAGAGGAACTCATCCGTCTTGACGCCGCATCCAACCAATCTTTTACTTCTTCTTATCATGACGATATAGGTGACACCACGAACACCAGGCATACCTAGAGTTGCGAGACAAAGTCACTGTCTCAACTGATTTTTCTCATTTATGCGGAATTAAATGTCGCTTTCATTCAGCTGCTGTCGCCTCTAGTGGATCCTCCTTCAGATGTGACACGCCACCGGTGATATGCTAGTTCGTGATATGCTCATGGTTGTGGCACGCCACATTATCCATGGCTCAATTATTGAACTTAATTCTGGAGTGGGAAGGCAGCTTCAAGCAGGCACCATAGAACGTTTCCACATATATGGACGTCCCCTATAACAAAGCTATTACGACATGCCCGGTGGCAGCTTCTCTAAGCGGGCGCTCGAACATATAGTAGCCTCCTCTACATGAAAGAACTTGGGTGAGAGTCAGAATGTCCGTAAGTAAGCTTTGAAGGCCCTAGGTCAAGTCCCCACGCGCTGACCTGTATTTTCCATAGTTTATAGGAGCCATCATCACCACCGCCTATGCTTTCCATTCTTCGCGTGTCTTCCCCCATTCCCTTCCTGTACATGCGTTCCCTGAGCCTCGCCGTGCGTTCTGGTTCCCCGTTGAGATCATTCTTGTTATCCTCGAAGCCGGATACTATACACATGACCTTCAGCAGGACACACAGTTCCTCCTGAGCGCTTGTCTTGTCAGTAGGACGTGGTTGCTGCCCTCGCAGATGCTGCTATTCCGACACGTCATCATTCGTTCTCAACTCTCTTTCAAGGCCTTTTACAACACCCTGTCCTCCCATGCGACGCGCGGACACGATCTTGCGCGGCAAGTTCGATCATTAAAGGCTGTATTGGACCCTGAACAACCCGGATGCCTGCGACCTCGCTCGTTCGTTCAAGCCGTCGTCTCGCTATCTCCCAACTTGATTGAGATCGATCTGGCTTGCTACCCACTTTCTAAACCTACACCTTCCTCGTACCAGCAGCGCCAGGGTAAACAGAATAAGCAGATTTCGGTCTTCGACGAAGAGGCGCTGGACAAGCTCCGGTCCGGTCCTTCCATTACTTCCCTCCGCCTCGCGAATTGGTCAAGCGACAGGCTCCTACTCGAAAAACTGCTCTCGATCTATGGCAACTCTCTGCGCACCCTCTCCTTACGCGGCACGACCAACTCCAATCCCAACTCCAACTCCATTCCCACCACTCCCATCCCACTATCATCTCCGTTACCCACCCCGCTCCACTCGCTCCACCTGACGCTAGAGCCCCCACTGACGCCGAGTCTACACGAGTGGCTGACGAATTGTTCCCACACCAATGACCAAAGAACACGACCACGCATACATGCGCTCGAGTTCACGCGTCAGCCGGAATTCGATACCTTAGCCGCGTTGCTCGCAGCGCATGGCGAGACACTGATGACGCTCGCACTACCAACGCTTACCACGGCAAGCGCAGCCCTCGTGGCATCGTACACCCGTCGTGGTCGCCTACAGGCGCTACGCACGGAACATCCATACTCTACTCTGCCACCGCCGTTACCATCATCATCATCATCATGTACTACCGCTCTGCATGGATCGGGTTTGCGCCATGCGGCACTCGCTCTGGGTCCTGCTCTCTCACTCGTCCGCAAGGAGATGCGAGCCGGAGCCGGAGCCGGAGTGGGAACCGGTACTGGCAGCGATAATTGTGGGAGTGGGAGGTTAGAGAGCTTGAGTGTGATGTTGTGGCGTGGTGAGGATGAGGAGGAACGAGAGAATGTAAGTGCGTTAAAGGTTCTTTGTGCGCAGCTTGGAATTCGCCTCGAGCTTGAGTGGGAGGTGAAGTCATTTCGAGAGCGGTTCGGTTTCTGGGCCGCGCCAGGGGGTGTTGTTTTTTGAAAGAGTTGTGTGTAGTTGCGGTGTAGCAAGCACGTTTATTGCAATCGTGTAAAAAGTAACGATGTTTGTACCTGGCAGCAGTAGCGATGGGTTTATTATTATTATTATTTCGATCTCACTAATAAAAATGTAACAATCTGTAAATCACTGAAGTTTAGGGATGGCAAAGCAATTCGGGATCAACCCAAGTCTTTACGTCAACACAAGATCGGCGTCTAAGGTGTTAGGCCAGGATTGAAAAAAAAGGGGACGAGAAAATAGCCCATTCGGATTTATCAGTGAATATGTCAACATCCATCATGGAAGTACCATCGCTGCATGTTGTGATCGACAGGTTACATTCAGTTGTCAATATTTGGTGTGGAGGGTTCACAATTAAAGCGGTGGGGTCTTCGGCTGGACTATTGGGATATATGTGCACAAAACAAGTTAGTAATAAGAGAGTAAGAATCAGTTGTTCTTTCTGACAAAATTAATGTGGGCAACGTGTTGATCTTCCAGGTATACCCAGCTGCCAAGATGCCAGATGGCTGGTTGCCGGACAGGCTTCCATTCTCGAAAACTACGGGGATAACGCAACTGGGCGACAATGACGGGCTCCACAAAGGTTGGGTTCGGCAGATCCAATCTGGAAAAGGAAAAGCGCGAACACTATGTCCTTAACCAATTACAACCACGCAAGCGAAATATCCGATTACTCTCAAACGTAGCAGACATTTGATGCGGCTTGGAGTATAAAAGGGGCGACAATGGGTATCAGAAATCTCATCGGTTTTCTGACCATCATCTGCATCGTTCTATCCATCTGAGCCAACTCTATCCATTGGGAATACAATGCAGTTCATTAAATCTATCATTGCTCTTTCTCTTGCTGCTTTTGTGCTCGCTGTTCCAGTGGTGCAACCAGCCGAGAAGAGGCAGATTAGTACGGCAGGCTCGAATGAATTACCACTTTGCACAAGCTGATTTATCTTGACATAGATGCTAACATCCCTGCCGACGTCGATCTCGATTCTCTTCTTGATGTCGATGCCCTTGTCGACGTAAATCTGTGATGGTACTAATCTCCATTTTGACTCTCATCATGTATTAACCATTGGCCCTCAGGGTAAATCCCAGGAGACATGTTAACTGCACGTCTTGTGGAATACCGTGGAGTTTTTGTATCTGGGTGGGGAAAGTTGTGTGGTTTGAGCACGTGGCTAGTGGGAAGTAATACATTGGAACTATCAACTTTTTTTTTAATTTGAGAAACATATATTGTGTGACTGACAGACGAAGCTGGAACGCTGTCAAAATCGCAAGTCGCATGGTTCATTGGGTATATTAAAGTACCTGAGTGAGAGTAGGGTAGGTAAGAATAGGTCCCAGATCCACGTGAGTGGTGGTTTGATGGGTACTGTGAGCGCGTTGCTGCCGGCGGTAGGGAAGGGCACATTATGGCTTTCATGTGCATGGATGAGGATGAGGGGCATAGTACCAAGGGGGGATGAGTTGGAAGGTGCAGCTACCGGATCATGAAACTGTGTGAGTCTCATAATTTTCGCGTTCCGGTGAAGTCTTCATTTCACCCATTGTTTATTAGTCTGCACTGTGCTTGGAAGATGACAAGATGCCAGACGGCTGGTTCCAGACAGGCTTCCATTCTCTGAAACTTACGGGGATAACGCAACTAAGCGACAATAACGGACTCCACAACAAGTCAGACAAGGTTGGGTTTGGCAGATTTAATCTGGAAAAGCGCGAACGCTATGTCCTTAACCAATTACATTACAACCACGCAATGGCGCTTGGAGTATAAAAAGGGCGACAGTGGGTCTTTAGTAATAGCTATTGGTGTTCTATCTATCTGAGCCGACTCCATCCATTGCGAGCACAATGCAGTTCATTAAAACCATCATTGCTCTCTCTCTTGCTGCTTTTGTGCTCGCTGCTCCAGGGGTGCAACCAGTCAAGAAAAGGCTTCTTGGTAAGGCGTGCTTTAATTATATTCCCACTTTGCACAAGCTGATTTATCTTGAAATAGATCTTGGCGATCCTGTCGATGTCAATGTTCTTGGTGCTATTGACACCACCATCGAAGACAGCATACATGTGTGATGGTATTGCTCTCCTGCTTGGCTCTACTCTACGTATTATTGATCGTTAACGCTTAGGTCAACCTCAGGATAAGGTTGAAGGGCAGGTTCTGGACCAATTGCCATTGAGGTTGTCATTGCAAAAAAAAAAAAAGAGAGAAGAAAAGATTGGGTTGTTGTTGTCAGTTCGTATTTTGAGAGTTGACTTGCACTTTGCTCATTTGGGTTGAGTTGAGTTACTTTTTTTAATGTTACTATTTCAACATATCCAAAAACGAGGTGGAGCTGGTTCGTCTCCGCCGTCCTTCCCAGTTACTTTCTTTCCAAGTTTACATGGTTATTGAAGAGTTAGCGTTGGAATAGGAGCCGCAGTGCAGAGGATATGCCCTTCACGTGGAAATCTACACTGCACTCAAGGACGCGTCATCTTGTTCACATTGACATGGATGTGCCCCACCGCCATCAGAGACTCCTTCTGCGATAGTCGGTCCAGCTACTGAAGCTCGCCTTGGCCTCATACCCGTTAATTCCCGTCAGCATCTTTCTGCATGTCACTATAGATCTTGGGAGAAGGGGGGGGAGGGGATTTAAGAGTTCCATAGTTTCAAAAAGGCTGAATAACGGGATCGCAATTTTATTGAGCTTCTTTAATGCTTTAGAATCAAGGTAAAACAACCGGTACGGAAGTAAACGAGGAGGATACCCGAAAAGTAAGAAGGACATCAATGGTAACGAATATGGCTTTTGCGGGTGGAAAATAACCTGAAAAAAAAGTATACGGGAGGGTGGTTGGTCATAAACAACGGATCACCCCCTGAGACCTACCAGACTAAAACCCTAGACTAGCTGCGCACAGCTCGATAGCGTGAGGGGTATACACCCCACAGTCACCTTAGGCCCTTTTGGAAAACCTACGGTTTGCACCTGCAGACGGGGAACTCCCCTTTGAAGCGCGGAGAGGATGATATACTACGCTGTGTCACAGCCTTTTAGTTTGTTGGAAAGTATTCGGACGGAGTTGTGCCAGCCTTCGTACATACTCATCTAAGGCGGCGTCCAGCACTGGTTTGAAATTAGAACAAGCCGCTGTCCGCACGCGCGAGGATTATAAGACATAGAGTATCAGAGAAAGTTAGAGGGCTAGTGGGGAAAGGCGCTAGATGATTGTTTTTCGATGATAGATGCTGAGAGATGACAGGGTGCGACATAGATACTAAATTAAGAGTGTAATAATGGGAGGCTCACTTCCAGGAAGACCAGGCATAAAATGTTGCAGACCCGGTGTTACAACTCTTACATGATGTCATTTCTTTCTGTTTTACCACACAAGCAGGTATCTAGGCCTATCTCAATGACATCTGCAACACGACGTCATCCTCTTGTCCATGTATATAAGCTGTAGTTACTTTACTCAAGACTCTCCAGTCTTGAGCTCCTTGTAAACTTACATAGCTCTCTTGACCCAGAATTCATCTCCTTTTTTCTAAACACCCGAACTATTTCTAAAAACCTATCGAACTGAGCTTTGAACGTAACATTAGCTCAAGACTAACCTGAACTAACAAAACCTTGATATACAGAAACTATGTCCACACCAATTATTCCTACTGCCCCTACTGTCCCTGCCTTGTTTACAGAACTCCCGTTTCCTCTGCATCCCAGACAAATCAACGATATTCCTCGAAATGAAAGACCCAACGTACAGTGGCTCGATGTCTCTTCCATAACCGATAATGCTCCTTGGACTGGCTACTTTACCATGGATGGACAAGACCTCATTCCCCTAGAACGATATAACGGTCTCTGGTTCGAACTCGCTTTCTTTGCATCTGTCAATTCGTACCAAGCCCTTCAACTAGCTCGACTCTCTTTCAACTTGCCACAAAATCCCGAAGTACCTGTCGATATGCAACGATTCATCGATACCTCCATGAATAACGCAAACATACCAATAGCTGCAGTATCAACTCCAAAAACTGATAAACGACTCGAAGGCACCTTCGCCACCCGCTTCACAGGAGATCGAACGCAATCTGAACTAGTGTTGTGACGGCCCCGGCTCGGCCTGAAGCCGCGGCTTAGGCCCGGCTTTTGGCGGCTTAGGCTTTTCAAAACTCAAGCCTGGGCCGTAGCGACGGCTTCCGGCCGGCTTAGGCCCGGCTCAGGCCCAAGCCGCGGCTTTACAGCGTCAAATCAAGTTTTAAGCTGCATTTTTTGAAGGACTTGTAGTTTACATTATATCAACCCCTAGCCACTGCTTTGGCCTTCTGCCATATTATGTCTCCCATTTAATTCCTGTAACATAAGTTGTCTTATTTTAGCTTGTATCAATAACAGCGTTTGTAACGGGTGTTTCTATCCCGCGCTTGCTATGTAGATAAGATAAGATGTTGAGATCGTGGTGAAACTAAGAGTGAAAATCCAGCAAGAATACACCTATACTGAACAATTGCTAAGAGCCTACACCCCCAAGAAGACGAGATGGGATCTGCAGCGTGCTACAGGGCATCTTTAAATAGGTTCTAGTACTATTCTACAAAATACCAAAGCCGATCGAGCGTGCGATGTAAATCTAATTATTTATCAGTGGCTTTATATACAATTTAGATGTACTATATCAGCTACCAAATTAAAGTAAACGAACGCGCGCGTTATCTTGCTTGTTAATGAAAGTGATTTCATCACATGATCGATCTGAGATGTATATACTCAGTATCTTAATTAATGTGAGACATGTTTTTATCTCATCAATTGTTTTATCTAAACGCGATCACAATTATGTCAGACTACTTCTGTACCAGTATTCTGGTTCAACAGTTCGCAAAAATCCGGATAGAAAGCGTGACTCAGCCACCAAAAGCCGCGGCCTAAGCCGCGGCTTCAGGCTTTCCAAACCTGAAGCCTGAGCCGTGGGCCGCTGGAAGCCGTTTTCACGGCCTATGTCGGCCCGGCTTTTTCCGGCTCAGAAACGGCCGGCTTACGGCTTCGAGCCGAGCCGTGCACAACACTAATCTGAACATTTTCTTCTTGTTTTTCACCAATATATGCTCCTCAACGACCAAGCCGAAATCGCGTGCGACCCCATGAAGAAGGCGAACTTCTTCATACAACAAATGGAAGGACCATTAGTCCAAACATTTCAGCTTGGTATGATTCGAGATCTTCAGGGAATTGCGACTGGAACATTTAAAATATCACAATCATCTCCTTGGGAATACATGGAAGAAAAATTCAAAGCAACATACTTTGATTTTGGCATCCAAGAACGAGCATACAATGATCTTCGAAAGTTACGCATGACAGGAGGACGAATTGACGAATATTTAACTGCCTTTGCAGCATTGGTAACTCACACAAATGTACACCCAGACGATGCCAGCACCTTACGTCTTTTTGCTTCTGGATTACAAGGCGACCTCGCAAAGAATTGCGTACTTTGTCATCACCCATTGACCCTACAAGAATGGGGAGCAGCAGTGTTACAAGAAAACATGGCTTACCTTACCATTAGAACCATCGAACAAGATCAACGCGATCGTAGCATGCGAGTACCCACCACCTCTGCACCTAAACCGACAAACGCCTCGAACGCTCCATTCTGGCGCCGTCCATCCGGCCAACGACAAAATCAAACTCCACCCACTCATGATCCAAATGCCATGGACATTGACGTCATTCGGCGTGCTGTAACTGACGAAGATAAGGAACGTTGTAAATGCAAGGGCCTCTGTTTCTATTGTATGAAAAAGGGGCATCTGTCACGTGATTGCCCACATAGGAAACCTCTTATCGCTGCAACATCAATAACAACTACGCCAGCAACCACAACTATCGTCGAAGTTCCCTCTGTGTCCGCCCCTCCACCTGTCTCTACCGCACCGAAAATGTCTCAAATCGATCATCTTGCGAAGTTAATAAGCACACTCTCGGCTGAGGATGAAGAACTAGTGTTTAAAAGTCCGGTCCAGTCCGGTTTTTTCAATATATTTCATGTGGACTGGACTGGCAACTGGTCTACAGTAACTCAAATATACTGCAACTGCAGACTGGACCGCTTAGGACCGGTCCATACCAGTCCGGTTTCGGTCCAACAACCGGTTGCAACCGGTTTTCATGCAACCAGTTCACAACCGGTCTGAACCAGTCCAAACTGGTCAGAGGTCAGTTCCCAGACACTTTCAAGACAAGAGATGTGCTAAAGTTAACCACATAAACTAAACTGTAGGAATATTGGTCATATATCATGGACTGGTTATTACAAGGAAAGATTAGATTAGATAAAGACAGAGCATTCTAATATAGATAACTACCATTAAACACTGCACAGAATGCAGATAGTGATGGATGCATAAGGCTTAAGGCAATCAGAGACACTCAGAATTGTGCATAGAGCAAGTATATTACTATTACTACTATCCTACAAAGTTTCAGATCAGATCTTGCATCTGATCTGAAGTGAGACAAGAATCAGTTGCAGTGACTCAAAAAGGTGATTCAATGATGCATCAGATTAAATTGCCTATATCTCCATGAATACCACTCATAATTACATCATTCCTTTTTTGGTATAAAGCTATTATGTACATCTGCCAGGCCTACACCAAACACGTGGCTCTGTTTGGCCTAGCTTTGTTATTAATTTACAAATAACCAGAGAGTGCCAAACATTGAATCACATTTTTGAGTCACTGTAACTGATTCTTGTCTCACTTCAGATCAGATGCATGATCTGATCTGAAACTTTGTAGGATAGTAGTAATAGTAATATACTTGCTCTATGCACAATTCTGAGTGTCTCTGATTGCCTTAAGCCTTATGCATCCATCACTATCTGCATTCTGTGCAGTTTTCAATGGTAGTTATCTATATTAGAATGCTCTATCTTATCTTATCTTTAAGGCACCAAAAAGACCGGTCCAGACCGGTCCATACCGGTCTAGTCCGGTTTTTAGGCAGTCTATCATTGTTGATGGACTGCAGACTGCATGTGTGAAAAATTGGGGCAACTGCAACTGGTGGTCCGGTTGCCATCAGTCCGGTCCGGTCCGGTTTGCGGTCTTTTTTCGGTCCAATGGACTGGACTTTTAAACACTATGAAGAACAATTGTCGAGAGCACTCGAAAAACTGCCAGGTTTTCAGACCGCCTAAGGGAACGTCCTGTCCTAAAGGCCATTGTAGATCAATGTGTACCTAGAATGCTGAAAATACAAGTACATTTTGCTCCTATTGGGACTGTCTCTGCGCTCGTCGATAGCGGCGCAACTGAAAATTTTATCCACCAAAGCTTTATCGATCAACACCACCTCCCTACTAAACTACTTTCTGCCCCAAAGATCGTTTCCAATGTCGATGGTTCGCCAAATACTGCTGGCTCTATCTTGCGCTCTCTTTCTTGTCTTGTATCCACTGGCTCGCACTCTCGATCCTTCGATTTCTTTGTCACCAATCTTGGCTCTGAGTCCCTAATTCTTGGTTACCCCTGGCTTGCTTATGCCACCCCTACCATCTCTTGGTCTTCTGCTTCCGTCCAGGAGTCCGTCTTGATTCTTCCAGAGGGGCAAAACCCCTTTTCTGCTTCCACTTCTGAGGACGAACTTATTTCACGACTTTCTCCTGCCACTGAATTGGCTTTACAACAACCTACCACTGACATCACTATACCAACACCATATCAACGCTTTGCCAAGGTCTTTTCTGAAGACGCGGCCCTACGTTTCCCTGACTCACGACAATGGGACCATGCGATCAATCTCAAACCCGATGCTCCAACCACTCTCGACTGCAAAATCTATCCACTCAACCCAGCAGAACAAACAGCACTTGAAGACTTTCTGGATGAACACTTAACAAAAGGCTACATTTGCGAATCAAAGTCACAGTATGCCTCACCTTTCTTCTTTGTCAAAAAGAAGGATGGTGGTAAAATGCGTCCAGTCCAAGACTACAGAAAGTTGAATGAACATACCATACGAAACACATATCCGCTACCACTAATCGACGAACTCATCGCCAAAGTACAGAATGCGACGTTATTTACCAAGTTCGACGTACATTGGGGGTATAACAACGTCAGAATAAAAGAAGGCGATCAATGGAAAGCCGCGTTCAAAACAAATAAAGGCCTCTTTGAACCTCTGGTGATGTACTTTGGTCTCACAAATTCACCAGCTACTTTCCAAACCATGATGAACTTGTTGTTTCGCAAAGAATTAGATGAAGGCTGGCTAGTAATATATATGGACGACATCCTAATCGCAACAACAAATGATATCAATCTCCATCAACGATGTGTGGAACATGTGTTACAAATACTACTCGACAACGACTTGTTTCTAAAACCATCTAAATGCACCTTTCACACAACAAAAATTGATTATCTTGGGATCATTTTAGAAGGCGGTATAGTTTCGATGGATCCAACAAAAGTCAACGGTTTACTTGACTGGCCAACACCCACAACAGTCAAACAAGTGCAAAGTTACCTCGGTTTCGGCAATTATTATCGACGATTTATTAAAGGATACTCTCAACTCGCACATCCACTAATCGATCTAACGAAACTCAATACGACATGGCGGTGGTCCACTGCGGAACAACATGCATTCGACATGCTCAAACGTGCCTTCAGTTCTGCCCCGGTTCTTCGACAACCACGGATTCGCGACACCTTTTTCGTTACCACTGACACCTCTGGATTTGCGATTGGAGCTGAACTTGCACAACAAGACGCTTCCGGTCGGCTCCACCCAGTCGCTTTCCTCTCCAAATCTCTCGATGTTACTCAACGAAACTGGGATATTTACAACCGCGAACTCTTTGCCGTCTGGTTCCCTCTTCAAGAATGGAGACAATATCTTCTAGGATCTCCACACTCAGTAACTGTATTCTCAGACCATCATAATCTTCAGTACTTTCGTAAGCCACAAAAACTAAATAGAAGACAAGCTCGTTGGCATCTTGATCTAATGGAATATGACTTCGTCGTCAAACCTATCCAGGGCAAAATGAACGTCATTGCCGACCTCCTTTCAAGGCATCCCGATTACGACGATGGTTGCAGTGACAATGACCAAGTCGTACTTCTACCCGACGACAAATGGTCTCTTAAGGTGATACAACTAGCCGAAGATCATGAGACCTACAGAGAGATCGTGAAACAATTTCATGACCACCCATTAGCTGGCCACCCAGGACGACGAAATATGTGGGACCTAGTGTCTGAATTTTACAATGGTCCCAACCTTCGTGAGTTCATTACAGACTATGTCAAAGGCTGTCACACCTGCCAAGCAACAAAACCTCAATCCAAGACGGCTGTTCCCTTATCGCCTTTCGACGTTCCTGCACATGAAGGCCCTTTCCAATATATCTCCCTTGATCTTATTACTGATCTTCCCCAATCTCAAGGGCATAATGCTATCCTTACCATTGTTGATCAAGGCTGCTCAAAGATGACCAAGTTTATTCCCTGTTCAACAACAATTACAGGTTCTGATGTTGCCCGCTTTTATTTCATTCATCTTTTCCCCCTCTTCGGCATTCCAAAACGTGTTATTTCTGATCGAGACCCCCGTTTCACATCCTCTTTTATCAAAACCCTCTGTCGCACCCTCTCTATCTCCCAAAACATTAGTACAGCATTTCACCCTCAAACTGATGGCCAAACAGAACGCATGAATTGATGGGTTGAGCAATATTTGCGTCACTGGACTTTTGGTAATCCCCATACTTGGGCTCCACTTCTACCTATGGCTGAATTTGTTCACAATCGATGGCGCCATGACCGAACACATCTTAGTCCCCATGAACTCCTTCTTGGTTTCCGTCCATCACCCCCAAACTCTCGTGTTACTACCGCAATTCCCACTCTATCTGAGCGCCTTAAGGCAATTTTGTCTGCCCGCCGCCTCGCTTCAAAAACTCTTGATCAGATGACCCCTCTTACCCCTGTTTTCTCGCTTGGTGATCAGGTCTGGCTTGATGGCAAACACCTCGCTTCTCTCTTCCCCTCTCTTAAACTTGCCCCTAGACGTCATGGCCCCTTCTCTATCACCCATGTGGTATCCCCAGTTTCTTTTCAACTCCGTCTCCCTGCCTCGTTGAAGGTTCATGATGTTTTCCATGCCTCTCTCCTCTCCCCATACATCACTACACCTGCCTATGGGCCCTCTCCTCCTCACCCTCCACCTGTTCTTGTCCATGGTACTGAAGAAGTTGAAATTGACCGTGTCATTGGCCATCGTCACTCTGGACGCCAGGGTCGTCTTCAATTCCTCCTTTCCTGGAAGGGCTTCCCATCTTCTGATAATGAATGGGTTGACTTCCGCCACATCCATGCACCAGATCTTATTGCTGATTACTTGTCTACCCTTCCCCCGGCTGTGGCTTCTGCCCTTCCTGTGCATAGCCCCGCCGGTCTTAAAACGGGGAATAATTCCACCTCTTCCTCCTCCCCATCCCCTCAACTTGTTATTCGCATTCCCCCTCAATCATACAAACCTGCTATGTCTTCCCCTTCACCCCCCATGACCCAGTCTGATGAAGAGATCATTCGTGCGGCAGTACTCCTCCCCACAGTTGCATTTGCTACTTACAACATCCCATCTGGTGTCTCGACCCCTGAAGCTGCCCAATCCCCTCGACCCACACCTATTCCCGCTCCACCTTATACTTCTCCCACTGTGTCACCAACCCCCTCAACCTTCAGTCTCATTGTACCACAATCACCTAACCAAACACCACCAGAACTTCACGAAGCCAATGATGAGAGTGATGAAAGTAGCAATGCCTTACCAGTTCCTCCACACACCCATGAATGGGTTGGCCCTCCCCCTGAAGACGAGGAGTTCCATCCCCGAGAAGTCATTGACACGCACTGTGTTACGAACCCCGTCACTCCCAGTCTTTTTCTTCTTACCCAACGATGACCCTTCCCTGCCGCCCACGCTTCACTACCAGATCACGTCTCCATCGTGGGATCCGTCACATGCCCTTCGTCCATCCCCGTGACTCGTCTGCTTGTTCATGTTTACCTATCTGTTTCTTCGCTTATCGCTTATCTCCTTATCATACGATCGGACATTTACTTAATCCCCTATCAGTAGAAGCCAGGCTTTACGCCCTCCGCTTTCAGATATTTGGGCCCACTTGACTCCGTATCCTTATCTCGTAGACGCCCACCACATTACGTATATAAGTCCGCTATAGCTACCCAGTAGACCTTAGACTCGACTTATTGAATACATCGGTGCTTGTCTTCCGGACATCCCCTTGAAACTCTGACTCGTTCGTCTCAAGTGCTTCTGGC
This sequence comes from Multifurca ochricompacta, assembly GCA_022496185.1. NCBI lineage: Eukaryota > Fungi > Basidiomycota > Agaricomycetes > Russulales > Russulaceae > Multifurca > Multifurca ochricompacta. Next base: position 15,873 of record WTXG01000222.1, on the reverse strand, counting down.
ACTTTTCCACTCAACATCGTCTCAAAGGCGCAGCCCTTTGGACTTTGACTCACCTCACCCGAACTCCAGGGAGTCTTATTGACTTCCTACATAAAACCCGTAGATCGAGCTGTCACACAAGTCGTGTGGAACGTCCCGCACCGGACGTAACATCAAGTCGAGTCTCTCATCGTGGCTTCCAGCCGCAGTCAGACCCTCTTTCGAGAAGAACTCATCGAACGCAGAGACGAGCATAATCTTTCACAGCAAGTACTTGGCTCTGCCACCTGGAAAGATTTTGAGTCCGAGTTTGGATACTACGTCTATCACGACGGAGGATACCAACCGGTAGAATACGACGACGAAAAGAGAGTTTGGTATCGTATCCGATACTCGGATAGCCGACACTCTTGGGTTACTACAGGACCCGCCCCACCTGAATTTGGACTAGGACCGTGGAGAGAAAATCCCCCGGCCATTGTCACGGACTCTGAACCAGAAGAGTACGTAGAAGAACATAGTGAAGAAGCACTGGTATTAGTGTCGACTACCACCCCAGTTGCACCCAGAGTTGCCACGTCCAGAGCCCCTGCTTTGACAACTCCCCAGATCTCCATACAGTCTACCGACACTGTCACCCCGTTTTACCAAAGAATGTCTACCATTGCCGCCCAGCTCCCAGACCCAGCTCCCCCCCCGCCACCGCCCCCAGCCATGCTGCCCCCAAACATCCCACCACCGTCAGGACGTCTATCAGGCGTACTACCGCAGACATTTGCAGGGGACCGATCCCAAAGCAAAAAGTTTATGTTAGAGTTTACCACCTTCAAAAACTTTAACCACGATGTTCCCCAAATCATCAACCCCTTCCAGCGCGCCAACCTCTTTCTGTCATTAATTCGAGGAGAGGCAGTAGACGACTGGACGATGGAACAGCTGGAATGGCTGAACGAGCAGATTGAAAGTGGGCGTCGCACCACTAGTGAAGGGCTTTGGGAAACCATTGCCCAGCGGTTTAAAGATGCATACACGGATGGGCAGGCCAAGCAGAAGGCGGCCCGGGAATTGAAGGCTCTAAAGATGGAGAAAGGAGAGCTAGATGCCTATGTGGCAAAGTTCAGAAGTTTGGCCAACAGGGCCGGTTATGACACAGATGAAGAGGCAACATTGGACCTCTTCTCCCAAGGGTTGCCTAACCCCCTGGTAAAGAACATCATCCAATTCCACCATCCCAATGACTGGGATACATGGGTCGACGCTGCCCGGCGACAGCAGCAGGACTACCTCGACTTTCAGACCCGCTTCGGAGTCGACACCAGGAAGGGAAAGACCCGCGACCAATGGAAGGCCGCCTTTGGGGTTAAACCCACACACACCAGTCAGAGGGATCCAAACGCAATGGATACCTCTGCGGACAGAACCAGGGCACGCGTCGCCCTTACGGAGGACGAGAGGCAGACGTTGATGAAGGAAGGACGGTGCTTTCGCTGCAAAGCACAAGGGCACATGTCAAGGGAATGCCCAAAGAAGGGAGTACGTGTGGCAGAAGCAACCGTTACACCTGTTCGCAGCAACCCACCAACGGTTGACAAAAAGACGACGACGAAGGAAGAAAAGGCACAAGAAATATGGGCCAACATGATGAAGGAGAGTGAAGAAGTGCGAGCCATCCTAGTGGAAAAGGCATTCGCAAAGAAGGATTTTTGACTGGCTCTACCCCATCAGCCTGGGCGCGAGCATTACATGTAACCTCTGTGTATACTAGTCGCTTCAAATCTTTGAAAATACCAGTGCATTTCGAGACTACACAGAGGACGGCCGACCGTGACATCCTGATCGACTCAGGAGCCACCGATAACTTTATTAGCCCACGAATGGCGAAAACCATGGGATTAGGGATGCTGGCACTCCCTCAGGAAAAGAATATCTGGAATATTGATGGGACTGCCAACCGAGCGGGAAAAATCACACATTACACTGACCTCAGTGTCCAAGTAGGGGAAAAAACGAAGGTCATACGTTTCCTAGTCACCAATCTTGGTGAAGAGGATTTGGTTTTGGGATACCCCTGGCTCGCTGCATTCGAACCAAAGATTAACTGGAGTGATGCCACCATGGACAAAGATTCCTACCCCGTTCTTATCACGTCAATGGGGTACGACTATGCAGCCCGACACTCGGCAGTGCGGAGGGTAGAAAGAAAGGAGGAAGATCCAGGCCGTTGCTTCGCTACCAAAGCATCAGAACTTGCGCAGAAGGCGGTGGAGGGATATACAGAAAGGACCTTCGAGGAGGTAGTGCCTAAAGAGTACCACCGGCACTGGAAGGTGTTCTCAGAAGAGGAATCGCAACGCTTTCCTCCTGCCAGACCGTGGGACCACGCCATCGATTTCACACCGGACACGCCAGCAGCAATCGACTGTAAAATCTACCCACTGTCCCAGGCAGAACAAGCCGCACTCACAACCTTCCTCGAAGAACACCTTGCCAAGGGATATATCCGTCCGTCAAAGTCACCATATGCGTCGCCATTCTTCTTCATCAAGAAGAAAGATGGCAAACTCCGACCTGTACAAGACTACCGACGGATAAATGCCCATACTGTGAAAAATGCCTATCCACTGCCACTCATATCAGAGCTCATCGATACTATGCGGGACAAGTCCTTATTCTCCAAAATGGACGTCCGTTGGGGTTACAACAATATTCGGATCAAAGAGGGAGACCAGTGTAAAGCAGCGTTTAAAACCAACCAAGGGCTCTTTGAGCCGAATGTCATGTTTTTCGGCCTTACCAACTCGCCCGCCACTTTTCAGTCTATGATGAATCACATCTTCCGCGACCTCATTCTTACTGGCGAAGTGGTAGTATACATGGATGATATACTGGTGGCTACTACGGACGACCTAACCCATCATCGAAAGCGAGTACACCAAGTGTTGGACATTCTACGCGAGCATGACCTATACCTTAAACCGGCCAAATGCTCGTTCGAACAACAAAGCGTTGAGTATCTGGGAGTCATCCTAGAAGGAGGACACGTACGGATGGACCCGATAAAAGTACAGGGAATCCGAGAATGGCCCATACCTACGTGTGTCAAGGATGTGCGGTCCTTCATCGGATTTTGCAACTTCTATCGACGATTTGTCAAGGGATTTTCAGGAATCGCTCAACCGCTGAATGGACTGTTGAAGAAGGATGTACCCTGGCACTGGGCAGAAGAGCATCAGTGGGCCTTTGAGCAGATCCGAGACATCGTTGGCTCAGAACCAGTCCTCTTGCAGCCGGATCTGAGGAAGCCCTTTGAACTCGAAGTCGACGCATCCCACTTTGCTAATGGAGCCGTACTAAATCAAAGAGATGAAGCGGGACTACTTCACCCAGTCGCCTTCTATTCGGAAACCTTCTCACCAGCGGAACGAAACTATGATATCTGGGATAGGGAATTGCTTGCTATTGTGAAAGCACTACGACATTGGCGACCATACCTAGCGGGAACACCTCACAAGACCATCATTCATACTGACCACTCCAACCTACTCTATTGGAAGGAACCCCATAAAATAAGCCGACGGGTCGCTCGCGAAGTCTTGGAGCTCGAAGAGTACAACTTCGAATTGAAACACATTGCTGGAAGTCGTAATGCTCGTGCAGATGCCCTATCAAGACGACCTGACCTAAATAATGGTGCAGAGGACAACAATGATGTGACAGTACTCCCAGAGGAAGTCTTCACGAGGACGGCTGTTGTCAGTCTTCACGACATGGATTTATGGGCCCAGGTGTCGCAAAATATGAATCAACAACTATGCGAAACTTGGGCAGATGCACATAATCTGAAGAAAATTGACGGCCTTTGGTGGAAGGACAGGGATCGACTCGTTGTCACCGGTGGCGACAACATTAAGAGGGGGGTGATCCATTTTCACCACGATCTCCCCTCTGCAGGACATCCCGGCATCGCTAACACCTACGCCCTTGCCAAACGAGACTACTGGTGGCCGAACATGAAGAAGGATGTAGAAGAATACGTGAAAGGATGCGCAGATTGCCAGGCCAACAAAGTGAATACACACCCACACCCGCCGGCATTGTTCCCAATTACACCGACAACTTCGCAACCGTTCCAAACGATAGCCATGGACTTCGTTGTCAAACTCCCCACCTCCAGAGGCTTCGACTCAATCCTGACCATCACTGACCATGACTGTTCAAAAGCAGCGCTGTTCATACCCTGCAATGAATCCATCACGGCAGAAGGAGTGGCCAAGCTCTACCTAGATCATGTTTACAGACACTATGGCCTTCCTGAAAAGATCATCTCAGACCGTGACCCACGCTTCACATCCACGTTCGCCAGGGCACTCTGCAAAACACTAAACATCGCGCAAAACATCTCCACGGCATACCACCCACAGACAGATGGACAGTCGGAAAGGACAAATCAGTGGCTTGAACAGTACCTTCGATTTTGGTGCAATGGACGACAGGATGACTGGGCGGACTGGCTTGCAACGGCAGAATTTGCACACAATTCCTGGCCTAATGGCACCACGAAACACTCCCCATTCTCACTTATCATGGGATGGACGCCTCGAGCCACATGGACCGGAAAGCCGATGAACGTCCCCTCGGCCACCCAGCGTATCAACCAATGGGAAGAGATTCGGAAATCGGCCAATGAGAACTTGTTGAAGGCGCAAAAGACCCTGGCAGAGAAGCCCACAAGGTTCATGCCTTATCGAACCAATGACCTGGTTTGGCTGGAAGGGAAGAATATTCACACGTCACACCCAACAGCCAAGTTAGCGCCCCGACGTCACGGACCCTTCAAGATAACAAGGAAGCTGTCAGACGTGTCATATGAACTCAAACTCCCCCCTGCATGGCGCATTCACCCAGTCTTCCATGCCAGATTACTCACCCCTTACAAAGAGACACCTCTGCACGGAGAAAACTTCCCGAGACCGCCACCTGACCTTATCAACGGGGAAGAAGAGTGGGAAGTAGAACAAATTCTAGATTCGAAGCGACAAGGTCGAGGGCGCAAGTTATACTACCTAATCAAGTGGAAGGGATTCCCAGCCTCTGACAACTCATGGGAACCAGCCGGAGATATCTCTGCCCCGGTCCTTATCGCGGAGTTCCACACCCGACACCCAGAAGCGCCTAAGAACAGTTAAAAGGATAGCCCCGGACTCTCTCAAGTCCCCCAGTATATGCTACCCCAGCAAATTACTACCACAGAACAATCTATCATGTCCTTCATCGCCGCTTCCGCTGCCATCGATGCTTTTGCCTCCCCCATGACTATTGTCGAAAACTTCCCGTCCGCTCACCCGTCCACTCGTCCCTCTTCCCCCATCGATTATGAAGCTGCGAAAGCCCGTACCAAGAACCAATCCCCGAACCCAAACGATGATTTCACTCACTCTGAAGACCCCCATCCCAACGACCTACTCAACGGGGAGGTTGACGATGAAGCCCCTGAGTTCCCTTTCATTCCCAACAACCCTAACTCCTCGATGTACTTCCCCTTAGAAATCACCATGGCCGACGGAACCACGGCCATCGCGAAGTATATTTACTATACCAATGGAGGAATGGATGTGGCGGGATGCATGAAAAAGGATGGGCCGGTCTATGGAGCGTCCGTGTATCTGGATGAAAGGTACACAGGTCGGCTTCACCACACGCTGACCGATGAACAGTTGGGCCACCTTGCCGCGGAGGATTGCCGCGCCTTTGCAATTGACGAAGTAATGAACGATATGAGGCTCCCGCGCCTGAAGGCAGAAGTCATGAGATTGAGGAAGAATATCACGTTGCGAAGGACGTTGAACCAGCAATACAAAGAGCATGCGAAGATGATGGCCAGGCTTACAAATGGGATGTTCCAGCTGGAACAGGAGATTGTCGAGATCAGGAAGAGGTTGGAAAAAGGAGACGCGTATCAGACGATCGCTGAAAGGTACGCTGACACTTATGCGCGACCCCTCCCCCCTCGAACCTTGGGCGCGGCTCCGACGCTGCTGCCAAGTCGGCTCGAGATGCCACGATTGCACGAGAATCCACGCGGGGAGACCTGCTGGCGATGCGATAGCAAATATCACATTAGCTGGAATTGCCCTCTCAACCGCAAATGGTGCCGACACTGCCGAAGCAATCTCCACTGGAGCCGACACTGTATCTTTCGACGCGTAGGGGTGGCCCCAACAATCACCAATCCATCGGGCTGGTGTGGCAAATGTCTTCGTCACAATGCCGGGCATAAAGAGATCGACTGCCCAGTCTACGATTTGTGCCGCGCGTGTGGCCAGCGCGGTCCATATGGCTTCCTCCGCACCCACGCTTGCCCACAGGAGATGGAAACATATCAGATGGACGATCGTAATGTAGCCGATGACTACTTGGAGCTGGTGCAGGATGATGACGGTACGAGTCGTTTCTAGCCGGGACTGCTAGAACCAGAAGAGGGGGTGATGTTACGAACCCCGTCACTCCCAGTCTTTTTCTTCTTACCCAACGATGACCCTTCCCTGCCGCCCACGCTTCACTACCAGATCACGTCTCCATCGTGGGATCCGTCACATGCCCTTCGTCCATCCCCGTGACTCGTCTGCTTGTTCATGTTTACCTATCTGTTTCTTCGCTTATCGCTTATCTCCTTATCATACGATCGGACATTTACTTAATCCCCTATCAGTAGAAGCCAGGCTTTACGCCCTCCGCTTTCAGATATTTGGGCCCACTTGACTCCGTATCCTTATCTCGTAGACGCCCACCACATTACATATATAAGTCCGCTATAGCTACCCAGTAGACCTTAGACTCGACTTATTGAATACATCGGTGCTTGTCTTCCGGACATCCCCTTGAAACTCTGACTCGTTCGTCTCAAGTGCTTCTGGCACTTTTCCACTCAACATCGTCTCAAAGGCGCAGCCCTTTGGACTTTGACTCACCTCACCCGAACTCCAGGGAGTCTTATTGACTTCCTACATAAAACCCGTAGATCGAGCTGTCACACAAGTCGTGTGGAACGTCCCGCACCAGACGTAACACACTGGTACAACATCCATGTCCCATCCCGTTTTAACCATCTTCGCCCCACACCATACATTAAATTCACATATGGCACTCACCCCCTTATCTATGGTACACGCGGCGCTGGCTATCGTATATACTCCCAACCATTAACAGCTGCTCCCTATTCACGTCCAGGACCTCCTATGTCCACAAGTGATTTCAGTGTTTTTGAGACTGGCCACTTTGAAGACCGTATTGATGATGCCTTACGTGCCATTAGTGACCCAGGCCTTCGTGCAGATGTTGAATGTTATCGAGCACTAATTACTGAAACCAATCAAATTGCCTCTGACCTGCGCATTGCACAACTTCGCATGCAACATACAATCACCCGCACCCAACTTGTCCAACGTCGCCTCAGTGATGCTGCTGTTGCTTGTCGCCTTACCCCAATTGTCATTCAACAGGCTGCTGATCGCGAGCGTGCTCTACAGGAACATCTGTTAACCCAATCATAGTCATTGAAGATGAAGATTAATGTCTGCGTCATCTGGAGTCTCCACCCTTGAATGGAGAGTAATGTTACAACTCTTACATGATGTCATTTCTTTCTGTTTTACCACACAAGCAGGTATCTAGGCCTATCTCAATGACGTCTGCAACACAACATCATCCTCTTGTCCATGTATATAAGCTGTAGTTACTTTACTCAAGACTCTCCAGTCTTGAGCTCCTTGTAAACTTACATAGCTCTCTTGACCCAGAATTCATCTCCTTTTTTCTAAACACCCGAACTATTTCTAAAAACCTATCGAACTGAGCTTTGAACGTAACACCCGGCATTGGACCGTGACCATGACCGTTTTTCCATTTCCTCGGCGTGATTACTCATGAAATGACTATGCAAGTGATCAAGGCACGAGTACCTCAGAGTGCAAAGTAAGAATGAAATTCTTGGAAATACGAACACACCAATTGCAAGAGGGAAGGTTACAAATTAGTTGTCTCAGTGGCCAGTTTTTGAAAAGCAGAATTTGTTGCAGACGGAGACTCCCTTTACAATCTCTGCAAGTCACCTTATATTGTCACACGACTGTGATTTGTACTATTATTTCTTTTTAAAAAGGAAGTTATCATTAAATATTATTTACAAATCAGTCATGTGACATGTACTCAACGTTTTCGAACGCCTTCATCTCCAAGTACACAGAGCATTCAGTCCTTCAAGAAATTCCCAATAATCTTGATATTCTCACTCATGGCATCTTCACAAGTCTTGTGCAGTAAGTGTAAAAGTACAAGATTTTTACATCATGCTTTGGAACATTTTTTTGTAGCAGAAGGAGTGTTATTGTTGCATAGGAGGGAGGACATTAAGCATTTTCACTATTAGATTTTTTTTTGAAATTGATTTTATTTACACTTCAAGACCGTGCCCAAATCGCACAGCTACTACCAGTACATAGTAACTACTGGGTGAACAATTGAATGGTAGCAGAACAGTGTTAAACCTCTTGGTAGAAAGTAGGGGGCAAAGAGAGTGTGGGTTAAAAGAGCGGTGGGTGGGGAAGTGGGAGGGTAGAGAAGAGAAGTCAAGGTGCAGAGGTGCACTTACCAGAGTCACCCAACTTCAACAACTCAGACTTAATCTAGCTCGCGAGGTCATTCCAAAGAAAAGGGCCTAGTGAAGGCCCACATGTCCTGGACAAATGTGAGCAAGTCCTTGACGAAAGGCTTGCAAGCGAAATGGATGTGCCGGGGGGTCCAGGGCATTGCAGGGGAGGAACTGAAGGTCAGCACAGCACGCGGCATAGAGAAGGCATTCCAGGAGGATGTGGGGGAAGGTGATGAGTGACACCATCATAAGTACACTGACAAGCAGAGAGTGGTTTAGTGGAGTGAAAATGCTCCATGTGCTTGGAGATGAAGGCGTGGCCAATACTCGAAAATGTTGAGTACATGTCACATGACTGATTTGTAATGATTTTTTGTTGATCAACGATAACTTTCCTTTTTAAAATAAATATTTAATGATAACTTCCTTTTTAAAAAGAAATAATATTACAAATCACAGTCGTGTGACAAGATTGCCACTTTAAGGATGTTGTGTGACAATATTATCACTTTAGGGATGTCAGTCGTGGGGGATCGCTAATCTCTGCCCCAAAATAACGGCCGAGTCGCTGGGGTAGGCCTCCTCCCCCACCTGGCGAGCTTCGGTTCTGTGAATTGTTTGTAGCGCGTAGCATTCTTCCGCCAAAGAGTTAGCGCGGAAATGATCAGCAACCGAAGTGCTTACAATGATGGGGGGGGGAGCTTCCACCCTCAGGACAGCATGAGCAACCACAGCCTGAATGTACGCGGTCGGCCAGAGTGTTTCCAGTGGTGGGGAGCAATGCCATTGCCGGAGGGCGCATGATTGTACTCTACACCACAGTCCGCGGCTTGGTGAGAGGATGGTGCTGTGGTACATAGTAAGCTCCAAAGTTCCTTTTCACATCCGGCATCCTGGGAACTTTGCACACCCCACATCAGAGGACTCACAACCCATGGTTCACTTCACCCTGAGGGGGGGGGGATCTAAGAACCCCCCACAACTCTTGAGAGGCAGAGGTGGAGACAACAAAAGACCGACCGAGTCTCATGGCAGTCCCTCTCTCTGGGTGAACGTTTTGCACCAAACACCTTAGGACCTAAGTGTGCTACTGCCTGTATCAGCCGCATTGACATCCATTCCGCATTCAAGTTTTTCACGATCTTTAAAAGTCTCCAGTATGCCGCCAACTTGAAGAGCACCACCGTAGTCTCCGGCGCTTTTGCTTTGATATTTTATATCTGCGCCACATTTAATTAGGGGATTTCGAGTATCCCAGTAGATGCTGCTGCCTGGGTGGCACCTCCAAATCACCGCCTTTCACATCAGCATCCACGCCGTTCTCAACTAGGTATTTTATGATCTCCAAAATAGACACCTCCATTAGACGTCCAAATTTTTGATATACTTTCGCATGCTCTAGGGAACTGCAGCAAATTCACCTAGTCTTAACATCAGATGACTACAAAGAGGGTGGATTTTCGTTGGTTTAATTGAGTTGCCTCTTCAATCAGAAAGAAGGATTTCGTGTGTTTTCAATAGAAAGGGGATCACTTATGGTGACATGGCAGGGCGACAACCGGATCATGAAACTGTGTGAGTCTCATAATTTCCATGTGCACCCGGTGGAATCTTCACTTCACCCATCTGTTTATTAGTCTGCACCGTGCTTGGAAGATGTCAAGATGCCAGATGGCTGGTTGCCGGACGGGCTTCTATTCTCGGAGACTTACGGGGATGACGCAACTGAGCGACAATGACGGACTCCACTCCACAACAAGTCAGACAAGGTTGGGTTTCGGCAGATCCAATCTGGAAAAGGAAAAGCGCAAACGCTATGTCCTTAATCAATTACAACCACGCAAGCGAAATAATCCGATTACTCTCAAACATAGCAGAGATTTGATGGGGCTTGGAGTATAAAAAGGTCGACAGTGGGTCTCAAAATCTCATTGGTTTCCATCATCTGCATCGTTCTATCCATCTGAGCCAACTCTATCCGTTGCGAACACAATGCAGTTCATTAAATCTATCATTGCTCTTTCTCTTGCTGCTTTTGTGCTCGCTGTTCCAGCGGTGCAACCAGCCGAGAAGAGACAGATTAGTACGGCAGGCTCGAATGAATTACCACTTTGCACAAGCTGATTTATCTTAACATAGATGCTAACATCCCTGCCAACGTCGATCTCGGTTCTCTTCTTAACGTCGACGCTGATGTCGACGTACAAGCGTGATGGTACTAATCTCCATTTTGACCCTCGTCATGTATTAACCATTGGCCCTCAGGGTAAATCCCAGGAAACACATTAACAGCACGTTTTGTGTGGAATACCGTGGAGTTTTTGTATCTGGGTGGGGAAAGTTGTGTGGTTTGAGTACGTGGCTAGTGGGAGATAATACCTTGGAAATATCCAACTTTATTAACAATCTCTTTTTTATTCGAGAAATATTTCTTGTGACCGACAGAAGAAACTGAAGCGCTGTCAAAATCGCAAGTCGCATGCTTCTTTGCCATATAAAACATTATTGGGGATATTAAAGTACCTGAGTAAGAGTAGGGTAGGAATAGGTCCCAGATTCACCGGCGATGGGGCGGGCATCTAGGGGGGCGAGTTGGAAGGTGCAGATGCCAAACTCTCGGACCTCAAATTTCGGCACTTCGTGGCACCACTAGTTAAATTTGGAGGGGAGGAGGGGGAGTCATTGGTCTTCATCAAGCTGAAGTCAACAAGTTGGCCCCAAATTTACGACAAGCACAACCTTGACATAATGGGGTTGGTACAAAATAGCCAAAGACGTCTGTCTGTCATAATCCATGAGTGAGAAGAAGGGAAGCGTTAGTGCAATTGTAAATTTCATTCAAAAGTACAAAAGTACAAATTTTCTTTCTCACGCTATGCGATCATCGTTGTTGTCAAACAACATGCCAATCCTTCTCCTCTCCTCCCTCGGGTCTGGTTGGGTCAACACAAATCTTAAGGCTGTCTCAAACGCGGCGGCTTCATAACTTTTCAGGCGTTATGACGCCGTGAATGTGCCTACTGAATCGCGCAAGTTCTAACACAGAGAATGAGAAGATCATTAGCGATGACAGTAACTTTTGGTTCCATTCATTGAAAAGCTCACTTGCAAAAATGTATTCATGATGGAATGGTGTGTCTCCTTACTCTTTACTCCAACCCCCCCCCCCCCCCGCCGGCCGGAAGAACGTCACATGTAAAGATGTAAAACAAATCATCCCGTGGTCATCGCGCTCCAACAATAATTCACATTTTGTTTTCCGAACTAACCCTGGAACCGAATGTCGACCAAGCCAAAGCCCGATTTCCATCAAGTCAACAAGGCATTCTACATGACTGGAAACACCGGAGCGAATACTTTTTGCAAGGACTGTAAGTGACCCGAGTTTTCCTGGGGTATAAAGGATCGTATTTCCCTTCCTTTCACCTACAGTGCATCCCCCATCTCGACATTTGCCTTCTCGAGCGTTTCCAAAAACCATCATGTTCATTAAATCCATCATTGCTCTCTCTCTTGCTGCTTTTGTGCTCGCTGCTCCAGCGGTGGAACAAGTCGAGAAGAGGCTCGTTGGTAGGGCGTGCTCCAATTACATTCCCACTTTGCACAAGCTGATTTATCTTGAAATAGATCTTGTCGGTCCTGTCGACGTCAATGTTGATCCTCTTGTTAAAGCCCACCTCGATGTCGACCTACACGCGTGATGGTATTGTTCTCCTGCTTGGTTCTGCATTTTAGTTCTTCGTGGTATTGACCTATATGACCGCTTCCCCTTAGGCTGAAGTCCAAGAGAAATGTCAACATGCGATACGCTTGGTACCTATACCCCATAGCCCCGTAGTCCAAGTTTGATCATCACGCATGATGGATTCTCCTGGAGGTAGAGGCCAATAATCGAGCCGAGAAATTTCTGCACACGTTCTTAAATTATGGTTCAGAGAATATTTAACTTTGTTGAAAGAATACATATCTTTTCACTCGTTTTCCCTCTGAGAATAATCAGCCTGATAAATTTTTGGAGCAAGCCACTGAGATCGTCGTGGTCGTTCCTAGAGAGCAAGCAGTGCCCTGGTATTGCCCCACGGATAGTAGGCTAGGAACCAGCTAGCTTTATAAGTTACAAGCACTATTTTTTGTAACTACGCCTCTTCGACATCGTCTTTTTACACATCTCTTCTCAAACATGTCACGTGGACACACAAGAGCAAGGAGGTTGGTTGGCCGAAGTTGGAAATCTATAATCTATAACCCTAGGCACCAAAACATGCTGGGGCGATAGAACCTCTGGAAAGGATAGGATATCGCAGTGCTGCTGGTCCACGGGGCAATTGCAGCAGCACTGCGGGCCTGAGCACAGCCTGAGAGCACGCTGGGCAGCACTTTTCGCATTTCTGTTGCTTTGCCCAATTTCTTAGCCCGGGTGCCTGGGTAAATGTTAATGTGAACAGGGACATAGTATAAGCAACTCAAGAGAGACATTTCTTGCCGTATAAGGTGTCTTAGAAGTAAAGCAAAAAGCAAAGCAAACAAACAAATGGCACTCCGCTATCACGTGTTACGTGTTCCAACTGGGCGACTGTCGACTGCCAAAAAAAAAAGATTGCTTTTTCCTGTTTGACAAGCAGCAAATGGTTGAAATTATGGGCTCAGGGAGCAATACTCAATAAAGGCGAGCGGTACGAGGCGAGTAGGAGAGAGAGATTAACGGATGGAAAGCGAAAATGGTAATAAGAGCCACTGAAGGAAGTGCACATGTGAAGTTTTCGCGCGAATAAGAAAGATAAAAAGACAAAAACAAGGCGACTTGGACTCGGAAAAGAAGGTACAGTGAGTCATGTGTTGCCCCCCCCCCACTGACCCGAATGAATCATCTTATCTCTGAATATTATCTCAGTTAAAAAAATTCCTTGTGAATGCAGTACGCGGGGGTTTGAGAACTGGATGGAGAGGTAAGCCCTGTATATTTTGAGTATTATTAACAAAGCGCCCATTACGAATCTGAAACAGGACATTGCCCCCTGGGCCGCTGTCTCGCCTCTGGTAGACTCCAATCCACCCACCATACGCAGGGGTTTTTTTTTCTTAAAAAAAAAGGTTGTAATGGTAGAATGATCCCCGTTGTGCCCTGGTAGGGCAGCGGAGAAACATCTTAATATCGACTGCACACATATGTGCTGCCGAACAGTGTTATGTCAACAATTCTATTTTGCTTCCATTGAGGACTCGGAGTTCCTTGCACGCGTTACGGCCACAGTGCATCGACACCTTATACGGCAAGAAATGTCTCTTGGACTTGGGCTGCTTGTACCACGCCCCTGTTACATTTACATTTACCCAGGCACCCGGTTTAAGGAATTAGGGACTAGCTACCCCCAAAGCAACAGAAATGGAAAAGTGCTGCCCAGCGTGCTCTCAGGCTGTGCTCAGGCCCACAGTGCTGCTGCAATTGCCCCGTGGACCAGCAGCACTGCGATATCCTATCCTTTCCAGAGGTTCTATCACCCCAGCATGTTTTGGTGCCTAGGGTTTATAGATTATAGATTTCCAACTTCGGCCAACCAACCTCTTTGCTCTTGTGTGTCCACGTGACATGTTTGAGAAGGGATGTGTAAAAAGATGATGTGGAAGAGGCGTAGCAACAAAAAATAGTGCCTGTAACTTATAAAAGGTAGCTGGTTCCTAGCTTATTATCCATGGGGCAACACCAGGGCGCTGCTCTCTAGGAACGACCACAACGCCAAAAAAATGGCTCTCGCGCATTTTGTTCATCTCAGTGGCTTGTTCCAAAAATTTATCAGGCTGATTATTCTCAGAGGGAAAACGAGTGAAAAGATATGTATTCTTTCAACAAAGTTAAATATTCTCTGAACCATAATTTAAGAACATGTGCAGAAATTTCTTGGCTCGATTATTGGCTTCTACCTCCAGGAGAATCCATCATGCGTTGGCGATCAAGCTTGGACTACGGGGCTACGGGTATAGGTACCAAGCGTATCGCATGTTAACATTTCTCTTGGACTTCAGCCTAAGGGGAAGCGGTCATATAGGTCAATACCACGAAGAACTAAAATGCAGAACCAAGCAGGAGAACAATACCATCACGCGTGTAGGTCGACATCGAGGTGGGCTTTAACAAGAGGATCAACGTTGACGTCGACAGGACCGACAAGATCTATTTCAAGATAAATCAGCTTGTGCAAAGTGGGAATGTAATTGGAGCACGCCCTACCAACGAGCCTCTTCTCGACTTGTTCCACCGCTGGAGCAGCGAGCACAAAAGCAGCAAGAGAGAGAGCAATGATGGATTTAATGAACATGATGGTTTTTGGAAACGCTCGAGAAGGCAAATGTCGAGATGGGGGATGCACTGTAGGTGAAAGGAAGGGAAATACGATCCTTTATACCCAGGAAAACTCGGGTCACTTACAGTCCTTGCAAAAAGTATTCGCTCCGGTGTTTCCAGTCATGTAGAATGCCTTGTTGACTTGATGGAAATCAGGCTCTGGCTTGGTGGACATTCGGTTCCAGGGTTAGTTCGGAAAACAAAATGTGAATTATTGTTGGAGCGCGATGACCACGGGATGATTTGTTGTACATCTTTACATGTCATGTCTTCCGGCCGGGGGGTGGAGTAAAGAATAAGGAGACACACCATTCCATCATGAATACATTTTTGCAAGTGAGCTTTACTATGAATGGAAGCGGAAGAGAAACTTGGGGTTCCAAAAGTTACTGTCATCGCTAATGATCTTCTCATTCTCTGTGTTAGAACTTGCGCGATTCAGTAGGCACATTCACGGCGTCATAGAACCTGAAAGTTATGAAGCCGCCGCCTTTGAGACAGCCTTAAGATTTGTGTTGACCCGACCAGACCCGAGGGAGGAGAGGAGAAGGATTGGCATATTGTTTGACAACAACGATGATCGCATAGCGTGAGAAGAAAAATAGTACTTTGTACTTTTGAATGAAATTTACAATTGCACTACGCTTCCCTTCTTTCTCATCATGCATTATGCCAGACGTCTTTGGCTATTTTGTACCAATCCCATTATGTCAAGATTGTGCTTGTCGTAAATTTGGGGCCAACTGTTGACTTCAGCTTGATGAAAACCAATGACACCACTCCTCCCCTCCAAGTTTAACTAGTTGTGCACGAAGTGCCAAAATTTGAGGTCCGAGAGTTTGGCATCTGCACCTTCCAACTCGCCCCCCTAGATGCCCTTCCCATCGCCGGTGAATCTGGGACCTAT
>WTXG01000221.1:0-59394 GCA_022496185.1 Multifurca ochricompacta | reverse complement strand
GGACCATATGGGCTGCGCTGGCCACATAGGTGGCACATATCATGGATTGGACAGTCCAGCTTGCGGTGTCCGGAATTGTGGCAGAGGCACTTGCCACACCACCCCAATGGATTGACGATCGTTGGGGCAACTCCCACATGGCGGAAGATGCAAAACTGGCTCCAGTGGAGGTTGCTGCGACAGTGCTGGCACCACTTGCGGTTCAGGGGGCAGTTCCAGCTGATATGATACTTACTGTCGCATCGCCAGCATGTTTCTCCACGAGGGTTCTCATGCATACGTGGCATTTCAAACCGGTTCGGTATCAGCCTCGGGGCAGCCCCCAATGATCGTGGGGGGAGGGGTTGTGCATACATGTCAGTGTACCATTCAGCGATAGTCTGATAGGCATCCCCTATCTCCAGCCTTTTCCTGATCTCCACCAACTCCTGCTCGACTTGGAACATCCCGTTAGTCAGCCTTGCCATCATTTTTGCATGCTCCTTGTATTGTTTATTGAGCGTTGTGCGCAATGTCAGATTCTTCCGCAGTCTCATTACCTCGGCTTTGAGACGCGGAAGGCACATATCGTTCAGCACCTCGTCAATGGCAAAGGCCGGGAGTCCTCGGCAGCCAGGTGTCCGAGCTGCTCATCAGTCATCGTGTGGTGAAGACGTCCCGTATACCTTTCTTCTAAATAGACCGGGGCCCCATAGACAGGGCCATCCTTCTTCATACACCCAGCGACATCCATTCCTCCGTTGGTGTAGAATATATATTTGGCAATGGCAACAGTCCCATCAGCCATGGTGATTTCAAGGGGGAAGTATGTCGATGAGTTGGGGTTGTTGGTAAAGAACGGGAATTCTGGCACCTCGTCATCCAACTCCATACCTAATAGGTCATTTGGGTGCGGTTCTTCGCTGTGTTTGAAGTCATTGTTTGGGTTTGGAGACTGGTTCTTAACCCGGGCCTCAGCAGCTTCGTAATCAATAGGGGAAGAGGGGCGTGTGGAGGGATGAGCAGAAGGGAAGTTCTCAACCACTACAGTGGTGGCGGTGAAGGCATCGATAGCAGTGTTGGCAGCGACAAAAGACATGATGGACTGGATGGTGTTAGAACGTTGCTGAGAGAGCATGTACTGGGGGAATCGATGGGGTCGAGGGGTGTTTCTTTTAAGCGTTCTTAGGCGCTTCTGGGTGTCGGATGTGGAACTCTGAGATAAGGGCCGGAGCAGAGATGTCCCCGGCTGGCTCCCACGAATTGTCAGAGTCTGGGAATCCTTTCCACTTGATTAGGTAGTACAGTTTGCGCCCTCGGCCTTTTCGTCTGGAGTCTAGAACACACTCCACTTCCCATTCTTCTTCGCCATCGATAAGGTCAGGTGGGGGTCTCGGGAAGTTCTCTCCATGAATGGAGGTTTCCTTGTAAGGGGTCAGAAGCTTGGCATGGAAGACGGGGTGGATCTTCCATTTTGGTGGCAACTGCAGTTCATAGGATACATCTGACAGCTTCCTTGTGATCTGGAAGGGTCCGTGATGTCGGGGCGCTAGTTTGGCCGAGGGGTGTGACGTGTGAATGTTCCTGCCCTCGAGCCATACCCAGTCATTGGTCTGATAAGGTGTGAATGTGCTTGGCTGTGCTGCCAGAAGCCGTTGCACCTTTACCAGATTTTCATTGGCTGATTGCCGCAGTTCTTCCCATTGGCTTATCCATTCGGTTACTGATGGGACATTGATGGGCTTATCTGTCCATGTGGTGCATGGAGTCCAGCCCATGATAAGGGAGAAAGGGGTGGCTTTTGTCGTCCTGTTGGGCCATGAGTTATGAGCGAATTCTGCGGTCGACAGCCATTCTGCCCAGTCATCTTGCCTGCCGTTGCACCAAAACCGGAGATACTGTTCTAACCATTGGTTCGTCTGCTCAGACTGTCCGTCCATTTGTGGATGGTATGCTGTAGAGATGTTCTGTGTGATGTCCAACGTTTTGCATAGGGCCCTCGCAAACGCCGATGTAAAGCAGGTATCTCGGTCAGAGATGATCTTCTTAGGGAGACCGTAGTGACAGTATACATGGTCCAGGTATAGTTTTGCCACTCCTTCAGCTGTGATAGTTTCGTTACAGGGAATGAAGAGGGCCGCTTTGGAGCAATCATGGTCTGTAATTGTAAGGATAGTGTCAAAGCCCTGTGACTTGGGCAGTTTGACAATGAAGTCCATAGTGATGGTTTGGAAAGGAGTCGATGCAGTGGGAGTGATGGGATGCATTGGCAGGACTTTCAGGTGCGTGTTCACCTTGTTTGCTTGACACAATGCACATCCTTGTACATAGCTTTCAATGTCCTTTTTCATATTGGGCCACCAATAGTCTCTTTTGGTCAGGGCGTAGGTGTTGGTGATGCCCGGATGGCCAGCGGAGGGAAGGTTGTGATGAAAATGGATCACCCCCCTCTTAATGTTGTCACCACCGGTGACAACGAGTCGATCCCCATCTTTCCACCAAAGACCGCTGATTTTCTTCAAATTGTGAGCGTCGGCCCATGAAAGGCACAGGTCTTGGTTCATATTTTGGGAAACTTGTGCCCAAAGGTCCATGTCATGGAGACTGACCATGGCTGCTTTTGCAAATACCTCCTCTGGGAGGACAGTGATGTCATTATTGTCATCCTCCCCTGTGTGCATATCTGGCCTGCGCAACAGTGCATCCGCTCTAGCATTCTGGCTCCCAGCAATGTGTTTCAACGTGAAGTTATATTCCTCTAACTCCAAGACCTCTCACGCCACGCATCAACTGATTTTATGGGGTTCTTTCCAATATAATAGATTGGAATGGTCAGTGTGGATGATGGTCTTATGTGGGGTTCCTGCCAGGTAGGGTCGCCAGTGTCGCAATGCCTTGACTATGGCTAAGAGCTCCCTATCCCAGATGTCATAGTTCCTTTCGGCTGAGGAGAAGGTTTCAGAGTAGTATGCCACTGGGTGAAGTATTTGTGCGGCATCTCTCTGGTATAATACCGCCCCGTTCGCAAAGTGAGAGGCGTCCACTTCTACTTCAAAGGGGTGGCTCAGATCTGGTTGGATAAGTACTGGTTCTGAGCCAACAAGGTTCCTAATCTGTTCAAATGCCTGCTGCTGAGCTACGTCCCAGTGCCATGGTACATCCTTTTTCAGCAGGTCGTTCAATGGTCATGCTATGCCTGAAAACCCCTTGACAAATCGTTGGTAGAAGTTGCAGAATCCGATGAATGATCGGACATCCTTGATGCAGGTTGGCACAGGCCACTTGCGGATTCCTTGTACTTTAATGGGGTCCATGCGCACTTGTCCTCCTTCCAAGATAACTCCTAGATACTCAATGCTCTGTTGTTCGAAGGAGCATTTGGCGGGTTTGAGATATAGGTCGTGTTCATGCAATATGTCCAACACCTGATGCACGCAACTTTGATGATGGTCCAAATTATCTGGGGTGGCTACTAAGATGTCGTCCATATAGACCACTACTTCTCCTGTAAGAATAAGATCACGAAAGATGTGGTTCATCATAGACTGGAATGTCGCTGGCAAGTTTGTGAGACCAAAGAACATGACATTGGTGTAACGCCTGGTGCAGGTGTTCGTCACGACGTGTGATAAGTCGCATAGCAAACTACGAAGTCAGGTGTGCACTGTCTTTCAAGTACACGGAGTTCGGGTGAGAAGTCAATACCAAGGAGCTAATCCCTTAGTACTGGTGAGCGGAAGAGTGCCAGAAGCACTGAGACGATTCAAAGGTCGGGTCTTAGGAATCACCCAGAAGGTAATGCACCAAGTCAATTAAGAAGTCGAGTCTAAGGTATACAGGCTATCTAGGCAGGCCTTATATACGTGATAGAGGTTGGAGTCTGAATCGGAGTATCGTACTTGGTGTATCAATGGAGTCGTAATCTATCCAAAGAGGGAACGGAATCGAGTGGGCCAGGTGAGAATATACATAGATGAATCTGGTATAGTTGCAGTTCTGGTGGGAAAATACGTAAGCATCCTTGTGTAAATATGAGTCAGAGATAAGCACAGCCTTGGGTCAAAGATAAGGAACAAATAGGTACAAAGGAAGTCATAACACCGTCAACAAGGGATAAACAGGGTCAAAGGTCATGTCACGTGAGGGAAAAAGAAAACAAGACGACGCCATGGGGTTCGTAACATTACCCCCTCTCTAAGTCCTAGCAGAGCCAGCTAGATTGGCGCACCATCATCATCTTGGACCAGGGAAAGGTAGTCATCGGCTACAGCGTAGTGATCAGCATTGTAGTTCTCCTTTTCTTCGTCTGTGGGGCAAACGTGTGTTCGTAGAAAACCGTAGGGCCCTCGTCTCCCACAGTGAAAGCAGCCGTCGTAAACATGACAGTCGATCTCTCGATGTCCAGCGTTGTGGGAGAGACATTTGCCGCACCATCCTGAGGGGTTCTGGACAGTGGGGGCCTGCGTGAGTCGTCGGAACAAGCATTGGCGACTCCAGTGCGAGGTACTTTGACAGTGTCGGCATCGTTTTGCGGCTTTAGGGCAGCACCAGCTGAGATGATACTTGCTGCTGCAGCACCAGCAAAGCTTGCCATCGGGGTTTTCATGGAGACGCGGCATTTCGAAGCAGTGAGGGTTAAGCCGGGGTGCAAGGTCGAGGCGGCGACAAGGGAGTGGTCGCGCAAAAATATCGGCGTACCGTTCGGAAATAGTCTGGTATGCCTCTCCTTGTTCCAACCTCGTCCTGATGCTTGCCAGATGGTGCTCTATGTCAAAAACCCCCTGATTAATCTTTACCATTTGTCGTTCATAGTCGCGGCGCTGCATCTCTAAGTCATCCCGGAGTGCCTGGAACTTGCGGAGTCGTGCAATCTCGGCGGTTAGTCATGGCATTCGTAGGTCCCGAAGCACTTCATTAATCGCGAAGGCGCGTGGGTCGTGGGCCGAAAGATGTTGCAAATGCTCAAGCCCTAGGACATAGTGGAGTCGCCTGACGCTTTTCTCCTCAAGGTAGACTGGGGCCCCATAGACAGGCCCTCCCTTTTCCAGGCATCCGGCTATATCCATACCTTCATTGGTGTAGTAAATATACTTCGCCACCTCTGTAGTGCCGTCATTTTTGGACGTTGGGATCATGAGCGGAAAATAAAACTGCGAATTGGGGTCATTGGGGAAGAAGGGGAATTCGGGGGATTCGTCGCCAAAGTCTACGTCGATCAGGTCGTTGGGATGGGGGTGTTCGGGCAAATTAAAATCTTTGTCGATGTCAATGATTCAGTCCCCTTGGGCCACTTGGGCGGTCACATCGTAGTCAATAGGAGAAAGTGGGCGAGAAGGAGGATGCACAGGAGTAAGTAGGGGAAACGCATCGATGGCGGCAGAGGCGTGGATCTTAGAGGAGGACATGGGCAAGTTTCTAGTCAGTTGTGGGGGAGAGAGCTGTTCCACAACTCGTATTTTCTCTGGCTCTTTATCTGCCTCTGGGTGGCGTCTATAGAAGTCTTCGATGAGTTTGGGTGCAAAGACATCCGCAGCAGGTTCCCACAAGTTGTCGGCATCTGGGAATCCCTTCCATTTGATCAAGTAATGGAGCCTTCGATTACGTCCTCAACCCTTCCATTTGGCGTTGGCAATACGTTCCACTTCCCATTCCGGTTCTCCATCAACGAGGTCAGGGGGAGGTCTGGGAAAGTTCTGTCCATGAATGGTGGTTTCTTTGTACGGCATTAGAAGGTTAGCATGGAAGACAGGGTGTATCTTCCAGGTGGTGGGTAACGTGAGCTTGTACGTAACGTCTGAGAGCTTCTGTTTGATTACGAAAGGGCCATGGCGTCTGGGAGCTAATTTTGCCGTTGGGTGTGACGTGTGGATATTGCGCCCTTCTAACCAGACTTGATCTCCGACCTGGTAGGGCGTAAACTTAGTGGGCTTCTCGGCCAGGGTCCTTTGCGCCTTCTGAAGGTTTCTGTTGGCCGATTCCCGTATTTCCTCCCATTGGTCGATACACTGTGTCACAGATGGTACATTCGTGGGTTTGTCTGTCCATGTAGTGTGAGGGTTCCATCCCATAATAAGAGAGAAGGGAGTGGTCTTCATCGTTCCATTTGGCCAGCTATTATGCGCAAACTCAGCCATCGCCAGCCATTCTGCCCAGTCGTTCTGTTGTTCATTACACCAAAATCGAGGGTACTGTTCCAGTGTTACGAACCCCGTCTTTGCCCGTATTCTTTTTCTTACCCAACGACGATCCCTCTCTACCACCTACACTTCACTACCAGATCACGTCTCCATCGTGGGATCCGTCACTTGCTCTTCGCCCCTCCCCGTGACCTCCTTGTTTATCCATGTTTACCTGTCCTTATCTTCGTTATCGCTTATCTCCTTATCGTATGACCGGACACTTACTTAATACCCTATCAGAAGCTAGGCTTTACGCCCTCCGCTTTCAGATATTCGGACCCACTTGACTCCGCGTTCTTATCTCATAGACGCTCACTGAATTACGTATATAAGTCCACTGTAGCTACCCTGTAGACCTCAGACTCGACTTATTGAATACATCGGTGTTGTCTCTGGACTTCCCCCTTGAAACCTCTGACTCGATTGTCTCAGTGCTTTTGGCACTTTCCGCTCAACATTGTCACTAGGGAACAGCCCTTTGACTTTGACTCATCCATTCAAACTCCAAGAGGTCTTATTGATCTCTTATCTGAACACACGTACGAAGCTGTCGCACAAGTCGTGCAGAACGTCTCACACCGGACGTAACATCAAGTCGAGTCTCTCACAGTGGCTTCCAGCCGCAGTCAGACCCTCTTCAAGAAGAGCTCATCGAACGCAGAGACGAGAATAATCTTTCACAGCAAGTACTTGGCTCTGCCGCCTGGAAAGACTTTGATCCGAGTTTGGATACTACGTCTATCACGACGGAAGATACCAACCGGTAGAATACGACGACGAGAAGAGAGTTTGGTACTGTATCCGATACTCGGAAAGCCGACACTCTTGGGTCACTACAGACCCGCACCACCAGAATTTGGATTAGGACCGTGGAGAGAAAATCCCCCGCCATTGTTACGGACTCTGAACCAGAAGAGTACGTGAAGAAATAGTGAAGAAGCACCGGCATTAGCAGAGACTACGTTTCCGGTTGCACCCGAAGTTGTCACGATCAGAGCCCCTGCTTTGACAACTCCACAGATATCCATACATCCACCGACACAGTAACCCCATTCTATCAAAACATGTCAACAATCGCCACCCAACTTCCCGACCCTGCCCCGCCAGTGGCACCACCACCAAACATCCCCCCCCTCCGGACGTCTGTCTGGAGTTTACCCCAGACGTTCACTGGGGATCGCTCGCAGAGCAAGAAATTCATGCTGGAGTTCACGACGTTCAAGAACTTCAACCATGACGTGCCACAGATTGTCAACCCATTCCAAAGGGCCAATCTGTTTCTTTCCCTGATCCGAGGGGATGCGGTAGATGACTGGACGATGGAACAGTTGGAGTGGTTGAACGAACAGATAGAAAGCGGACGCCGAACTACGAGCGAGGGTCTTTGGGAGACCATAGCCGAGAGATTTAAAGATGCTTTCACGGATGGGCAGGCCAAACAGAAAGCTGCCCGTGAACTAAAGTCCCTCAGAATGGAGAAGGGAGAACTTGACGCATATGTAGCCAAGTTCAGAAGTCTAGCCAACAGAGCCGGCTATGATACAGACGAAGAGGCCACACTGGACCTCTTCTCCCAGGGACTGCCCAATCCCTTAGTCAAGAACATTATACAGTTCCATCATCCCCATGATTGGGACACCTGGGTTGATGCTGCCCGACGACAGCAACAAGATTATCTGGACTTCCAGACACGGTTCGGGGTCGATACCAAAAAGGGAAAAACCAGAGATCAGTGGAAGACCGCCTTTGGAGTAAAGCCTACCCAGCGGGACCCAAACGCTATGGATACCTCCGCAGATCGGGCCCGAGCTCGAGTAGCACTCACGGAAGACGAGCGGCAGACCCTCATGAAAGAAGGACGCTGCTTCCGTTGCAAGGCATTGGGGCATATGTCTCGAGACTGCCCCAAGAAGGGAGTACGAGTTGCCGCCACTACCGTAGCCCAGAACGTCCCGCACAGAACAACCCGCCTGTTGTGGATAACGATCTAAAGAGGAAAAGCCCAGGACATATGGGCCAATATGATGAAGGAAAGTGAGGAAGTGCGCGCCATCTTGGTAGAGAAGGCGTTTGCAAAGAAGGATTTTGTTAGGCTCAAACCCATCGGCCTGGGCGAGAGCACTCCATGTTACCTCTGTGTATACTAGTCGATTCAAGTCGTTAAAATACCAGTCCATTTTGAAACTACACAGAGGACGGCCGATCGAGACATTCTAGTGGACTCCGGAGCCACAGACAACTTTATTCACCCACGACTGCTCAAAACAATGGGCCTGGGAAGGTGACACTCCCCCAAGAAAAAAACATTTGGAACATTGATGGAACAGCCAACCGTGCCGGAAAGATCACTCACTACACGGATCTAAGGGTCCAAGTTGGAGAGGTTACAAAGAACATCCGCTTCCTCATTACGGATCTGGGAGACGAAGACCTTATTCTGGGATACCCGTGGCTCGCCGCATTCCAACCCAAGATCAATTGGGCTGATGCAACGATGGATAAAGAATCGTATCCCACCATCATTACATCGATGGGTATGATTATACAGTCAGACATCCATAAAAAGGCCACAGGTGCAGAAAGAGAAGACCCAGGTTACTGTTATGTCACCAAAGCATCAGAATTGGCTCAAAAGCAGTACAAGGGCAGACAGAAAAAACGTACAGCGACGTAGTACCAAGTACCTACCATCGGCATTGGAAGGTATTTTCCGAGGAAGATCCCAGCGTTTTCCGCCCTCCAGATCATGGGACCATGCCATAGACCTACTCCCGGATACACCGACCGCCATAGACTGTAAAATCTACCCACTGTCCCAAACGGAGCAGGTAGCGCTAACGGAATTCCTCGAGGAACATTTGGCAAAAGGTTACATTCGCCCGTCCAAGTCACAGTACGCCTCGCCCTTCTTCTTCATCAAGAAGAAGGATGGCAAGCTGCGGCCGGTCCAGGACTATCGCGAATCAATGCATATACCGTGAAAAACGCCTACCCCCTGCCGCTCATCTCTGAACTCATCGACACTATGAGGGATAAAGCTCTCTTCTCAAAGATGGATGTGCGGTGGGGTTACAACAATGTTAGAATCAAGGAAGGTGATCAGTGCAAGGCAGCGTTCAAGACAAATCAAGGGTTGTTCGAACCCAATGTCATGTTCTTTGGTCTCACAAATTCGCCGGCAACGTTCCAATCCATGATGAATCACATCTTCCGCGATCTATTCTCACAGGAGAAGTAGTGGTCTACATGGACGACATCCTGGTCGCACCTCAGACAATCTAGACCACCATCGAGACCGAGTGCACCAGGTACTGGATATATTACAAGAACATGACCTGTATCTCAAACCCGCCAAATGCTCCTTTGAGCAACGGAGTGTTGAGTACCTAGGAGTCATTTTGGAAGGAGGACGAGTGCGTATGGACCCCATTAAAGTGCAAGGAATCCGAGAGTGGCCAGTGCCGACTTGTGTCAAGGAGTCCGGTCGTTCATCGGATTCTGTAACTTCTACCGACGATTCGTCAAGGGATTTCAGGCATAGCGCGACCATTGAACGACCTACTGAAAAGGACGTACCATGGCATTGGGATGTGGCACAACACAGGCATTCGAACAGATTAGGGACCTTGTGGGTCAGAACCAGTACTCATTCAACCGGATCTGAGTCACCCCTTCGAACTAGAGGTGGACGCCTCTCACTTCGCGAACGGAGCAGTATTATACCAAAGGATGCCGCACAAATACTTCACCCAGTGGCATACTACTCTGAAACCTTCTCCCCGCCGAAAGGAACTATGATATCTGGGATAGGGAGCTCTTAGCCATAGTCAAGGCATTGCGACATTGGCGACCCTACCTGCAGGGACCCCGCATAAGACCATCATCTACACTGACCATTCCAATCTATTATATTGGAAGGAACCCCACAAAATCAGTCGACGCGTGGCGCGAGAGGTCTTGGAGTTGGAAGAATACAACTTACACTGAAACACATGCAGGGAGTCAGAACGCTAGAGCAGATGCACTGTCACGAGACCAGACATGCATACAGGAGAGGACGACAATAACGACATCACTGTCCTCCCGAAGAAGTCTTTGCCAAAACGGCCGTGGTCAGTCTCCACGACATGGACCTTTGGGCACAAGTTTCCCAAAATATGAACCAAGACCTGTGCCTTCATGGGCCGATGCTCACAATTGAAGAAATCAACGGTCTTTGGTGGAAGACGGGGATCGACTCGTTGTCACCGGTGGCGACAACATTAAGAGGGGGGTGATCCATTTTCATCACGACCTTCCCTCTGCTGGCCATCCGGGCATCGCCAACACCTACGCCTTGGCAAAAGAGACTATGGTGGCCCAATATGAAAAAGGACATTGAAAGCTACGTACAAGGATGTGCGTCATGTCAAGCAACAAGGTGAACACGCACCCAAAAGTCCCACCAATGTACCCCATCACTCCCACTACATCGACTCCGTTCCAGACCATCGCCATGGACTTCATTGTCAAGTTGCCCAAATCACAAGGCTTTGACACTATCCTCACCATCACAGATCATGATTGCTCCAAAGCGGCCCTCTTTATCCCCTGTAACGAGACCATCACAGCCGAAGGAGTGGCAAAACTATACCTGGACCACGTATACCGTCACTACGGCTCCCCAAGAAGATCATCTCTGATAGGGATACCCGCTTCACATCGGCATTTGCAAAGGCCCTATGCAAAACGTTGGACATTACGCAGAACATCTCTACAGCATACCATCCCCAAACGGACGGACAGTCCGAACGGACGAACCAATGGCTAGAACAGTACCTCCGATTCTGGTGCAACAGCAGGCAAGATGACTGGGCAGAATGGCTATCGACCGCGGAGTTTGCCCACAACTCGTGGCCCAATGGCACGACAAAAGCTACCCCTTTTCCCTTATCATGGGCTGGACTCCACGCACCACATGGACAGATAAGCCCACAACGTCCGTCGGCAACCGAACGGATAAGCCAATGGGAAGAACTGCGACAATCGGCCAATGAGAATCTGGTAAAGGCGCAACAGCTCCTGACAGCACAGCCAAGCACGTTCACACCTTATCGGACCAATGACTGGGTATGGCTCGAGGGCAGGAACATTCACACGTCACACCCCTCGGCCAAATAGCGCCCCGACGTCATGGACCCTTCCAGATCACAAGGAAGCTGTCGGACGTATCATATGAATTGAAATTGCCACCGAAATGGAAGATCCACCCAGTCTTCCATGCCAAGCTCTGACCCCTTACAAGGAAACCTCCATTCATGGAGAGAACTTCCCGAGACCCCACCTGACCTTATCGATGGCGAAGAAGAATGGGAGGTAGAACGTGTTCTAGACTCTAAGCGACAAGGCCGAGGGCGCAGATTATACTACCTAATCAAGTGGAAGGGATTCCCAGACTCTGACAGTTCGTGGGAACCAGCCGGAGATATCTTTGCCCCGGACCTTATCGCGGAGTTCCACATCCGACACCCAGAAGCGCCAAAGAATGTTAAAAGAAGTGCCCTAGACTCCGTCAAATCCCCAGTACATGCTCCCACAGCAACGTTCTACCACCGCACAATCTATCATGTCTTTCATTGCCGCTAACGCCGCCGTCGACGCTTTCACTGCCACCCCGTAGTTGTCGAAAACTTCCCTTCCGCTCACCCTCCACACGCCCTTCCTCCCCCATCGACTATGATGCCGCTGAAGCCCGAGTCAAGAATCAGTCCCCCAACCCCAACGACGATTTCGAACACCGTGAAGAGCCACACCCAAACGATCTGGTGGGTATGGAATCGGACGACGAAGTCCCAGAATTCCCCTTCTTCGCCAATAACCCCAACTCCTCCATGTACTACCCACTGGAGATCA
This sequence comes from Multifurca ochricompacta, assembly GCA_022496185.1. Taxonomy (NCBI): domain Eukaryota; kingdom Fungi; phylum Basidiomycota; class Agaricomycetes; order Russulales; family Russulaceae; genus Multifurca; species Multifurca ochricompacta. The sequence continues at coordinate 47,344 of WTXG01000221.1, read as the reverse complement.
CCATGGGCGATGGGACAGTCGCAATCGCCAAGTACATTTTCTACACTAACGGAGGATGGATGTCGCTGGAAGCATGAAGAAGGATGGCCCGGTTTATGGAGCTCCGGTTTATCTGGAAGAAAGGTACACGGGTCGTCTGCATCATACAATGACCGACGAGCAGCTGGGGCACTTGGCTGCCGAAGATCCCCGAGCCTTTGCCATCGACGAGGTATTGAGTGACATGCGACTTCTGCGCCTTAAAGCCGAGGTAATGAGGCTGCGGAAGAATCTAACCCTGCGCAACACACTCAACCAACAGTACAAAGAACACGCCAAGATGATGGCTCGGTTGACCAACGGGATGTTCCAAATAGAGCAGGAGCTAGTGGAGATCCGAAAAAGGTTGGAGAAGGGGGACGCATACCAGACGATTGCTGAGAGGTACACCGACACCTATGCCCGACCCCTTCCACCACGATCACTAGGGGCCGCCCCGGTGCTACTACCGAACCGATTCGAAATGCCGCGCATGCATGAGAATCCTCGGGGGAGACATGCTGGAGGTGCGACAGTAAGTACCACATTAGCTGGAACTGCCCCCTCAATCGCAAGTGGTGCCGGCACTGTCGCAGCAACCTGCATTGGAGCAGGTTTTGTATCTTCCGCCGAGTAGGAGTTGCGCCGACGATCACCAACCCGTCCGGATGGTGTGGCAAATGCCTGCGTCACAATTCAGGACATCGGGAGTTGGACTGCCCCGTTTACGACTTGTGCCGCCTATGTGGGCAACGTGGCCCTTACGGATTCCTCCGCACTCACCAGTGCCCCCAAGACGCGGACAAGGAGAATTACACAATGGACGATCGTAATGTAGCTGACGATTATCTGGAGCTGGTACAGGATGATGACGGTACGAGTCGTTTCTAGCCGGGTCTGCTAGAACCAGAAGAGGGGGTGATGTTACGAACCCCGTCTTTACCCGTATTCTTTTTCTTGCCCAACGACGATCCCTCTTTACCGCCCACACTCCACTATCAGATCACGTCTCCATCGTGGGATCCGTCACATGCTCTTCGTCCATCCCCGTGACCTCCTTGCTTGCTTATGTTTACCTACTTGCTTCTCTCTTATCGCTTATCTCCTTATCGTACGACCGGACACTTACTTAATACCCTATCAGTAGAAGCCAGGCTTTACGCCCTCCGCTTTCAGATATTCGGGTCCACTTGACTCCGCTCCCTTATCTCGTAGACGCCCACTGAATTACGTATATAAGTCCGCTGTAGCTACCCTGTAGACCTCAGACTCGACTTATTGAATACATCGGTGTTTGTCTTCTGGACTTCCCCTTGGAACCTCTAACTTGACCGTCTCAGTGTTTTTGACACTTTCCGCTCAACATTGTCACTAGGGAACAGCCCCTTTGACTTTGACTTATCCATTCGAACTCCAAGAGGTCTTATTGGTCTCTTATCTGAACACACGTACGAAGCTGTCGCACAAGTCGTGCAGAACGTCTCACACCGGACGTAACACAATCCATGGACGTGTTGCGGTTTCCTTCAAAGAAGGGTGGTGGTACTCCCGTCATGGTTCCCCCTCCTTGGTTCAGTGCTCCTGCCCCCAGAGCAGGAGGGCCTAAAGGCGGTTCGTCGGGATTTCTGCTCATAGCTCTGGTGGTCGCGGTGGTTCTTTCTTCGGGACTTCGTTTGGGTCGACTGGGGCGCGTTTCGACAACGTCTTCTTCCGCAGCTCTCTGAGCTTGTCTAGTGTTTGGTCTGGCCGCCATTGCTTGTGGAGTGGTAGTTCGGGTTTCAATGTCGATGGTGTCGTCTGCTGCTGCAAGTAGGGCGAATCGGTTGTGGAGATCAAAAGGTAAGTCTTCACTTTCTCGGGGTTCTGACTCTTCGGTTGATAGGTATCGTCGTGGGGATGTTTCGTCAAAGGATGTTCATTCGGATGGTGGGGTTCTGGGTTCACGTGTAGAAGACGTTGCGATCGGGTGTCGGGCAAGGGACGCGTCGTCGTCGCCTTGCAGTTCTGGTGAGTTCTTTTGTTTAGTTCTGGAAAGTCTGTTCTTATGTCACAGCTAGGTGCAATGCTGTGTCAATGTCTGGGATTCAAGGTCGTCTAGCAAGATTTTAGGAGCTTCAAATCAAGTCAAGTCAAGTCAAGTCAAGTACGCCTGGTCAATGGGGCGCGCGCGCGAGACGGAGTTGAGCAGAGACGTTAAGTCCTGCCACAAGGTTCTGGGGTAGAAGTCCTTCTAAGGCGCAAACTTAGAAGGTTCAAGTCGAATGTCTTTCGGTTCAGTGAAGTGAGTTCCCAAGCACCTGTATTGAATACAGAAGAACAGACTTAGAGTCTCGTCCTGATCTACTAGGGGTTTATATACATGTTTTTGTGCTATGAAGGATGGTTCTGGTAGTTACTAGAGCGTTCACTAGGTAGTCTAATGGTTGTACAGTAGAATACCCCAGAAGGATAAAGAAGGGAGAGGGGTTGCGCCCTCTGGATGTTGATCAGTAAGCCACTAAGTAGGATCAGTAAGCAAATCAGTCAGCATGTGAGTAATAAGTCCTTCATAAGCAAGTCATGTGTGTGTCTGTGTGATATGGTAAATATAAAGAAAAAAAGAAAAGTAAACGACATGAAGCACATGACTCCGACACCAGCAGATGAAACCGTCACAGGAACTGGGATATCTACGATCATGAGTTATTTGCAGTTGTTGTCGCACTCCGCTCGTGGCGACAATATCTCATGGGTGCCAGACATAGAGTTCTAATCCGTACTGATCACAATAACCTTCAGTACTTTAAAGAACCACAAAAATTGAATCGTAGACAAGCTCGTTGGCTACAAGAGCTTGCAGACTTTGATTTCTTGCTTGAGCACGTTCCAGGGAAGTTACACACTATCGCTGATATGTTATCTCGCCGACCCGATGCAGATCATGGCGAGGACGACAACCAAGAGGTTATAGTTGTTACGAACCCCGTCTCTTCCGACTTTCTTTCTCCTACCTAACGACGACCCCTCCTTGCCGCCTACTTTACATTATCAGATCACGTCTCCATCGTGGGATCCTTCACGTGCCCTGCTCCCTTCCCCGTGATTGCCTTTGTCTATGTTTGTATTACTGTACTTGTGTTTGGACTCTTATCCTATCCCTTATCTTTACGACTGGACACTTACTTAATCCCCTATCAGAAGCCAGGCTTTACGCCCTCCGCTTTCGTATATTCGGGCCCACTTGACTCCGTTATCTTATCTATAGACGCCCATTCGATTACGTATATAAGTCCACTGTAACTACCTTGTAGACCTCAGACTCGACTTATTGAATACATCGGTGTTTGTCTTCTGGACTTCCCCTTGAAACCTCTGACTCGACCGTCTCAGTGCTTTTGGCACTTCCCGCTTAACATTGTCATTCGGGAGCAGCCCTGTTGACTTTGACTCATTCATCTTAAAACTCCAAGAGGCCTTATTGACCTCTTATCTGAACATACGTACAACGCTGTCGCACAAGTCGTGCAGAACGTCTCACACCGGACGTAACAGTAGGTTTGAGAGATCGGCGTGGGGCAGAGAGACGAGTGAGGTTCTTGATACAAGCCAGAGTGGACACAACATGTGGGACTACAGAAGAAAAGAAAAGAAAAACGCGAAAAAGCGAAAATCACCCCCCCCTTAAGGGTGGCGACAACCCTGGCGCCTAGATAGAGAAGAATGGTAATGCATGAGAAGGTCGGATGCATTACAGTCATCCTTATCAACCCAAGAGTTCTCACTGGCTGGATAACCAACCCAGCTGACCAGATACTGAAGCTTCTTATGACATCCAAAGAAGCGGTGAGCTAAAATGGCAGCAACTTCAAAATGTTCTTCATCGTTAACAAGATCAGGTGGGGGTCGTATATAATTGGGGCCATGTGCTGTCGTCTCATGATAGGGAGATAAGAGGTTAACATGGAAGACATTATGGACGTGCATGTGGGGAGGTAAAGCCAGTCGAAAGGCAAGGGGCGAGATCTGTGCGTCGATAGTGAACAGACCGTAATGTCGTGGGGCCAGCTTACTCGAGGGAAAATGTGTCTTGAGGTTTTTTCCTTCGAGCCATACTCGCGCGCCAATGACAAAGTTGGGATTGGTCGGTGGTTGTGCGGCAAACGTTTGGAATGCTCGTTCCGTGCGCGATCGTGCCGCCTGAAGGTTCTGTAAGCATTCGTTGACCTGAGGCATGTTCGTAACGGGAGCCTGTGCATTCCAATTGAAGGAAATGCCGTGAAGGAGTTCGTGTGGCGACAGTTTGGTGCGGTCGTGCGGCCAAGTGTTATGTACATACTTGGCCAGTGGGAGATAATCCGGCCAGTGGTGTTGATCATCACCGAGCCAGAGACGCAGGTATTGTTCTAACCAGAGATTCATGCGTTTGCTCGAGCCATCAGTTTGAGGGTGGAAGGCAGTGGATAAGTTCTGTCGGATTTGTAGGATGTTAGCGAGTGCATGGGCGAAATGGGACATGAAACGCGGGTCACGATCAGAAATAATGCGTTTTGGGATGCCAAATAACGGAAATAGGTGTCGATAATACAGTGTTGCAACTCCTTCACCAGTAATATCCTTTGAGCAAGGTATGAACTTTGCAGATTTCGTACATCCTTGGTCGACAATCGTTAAGACAGCGTCATATCGTCCTGACGACGGGAGATCTGTAATAAGGTCCATAGCCACGTATTGGAATGGGCCGGCGGTAGCTGGTACGTCTAAGGGATATGATGGCGCCTTCCCCACCAGATGAGGTTTATTCTCCTGGCATTTGGCGCATCCATGTATATAGTCGCGTATGAATGGTTTTAGGTCCGGTCCTTCGTACTCGTGCTGGATCCTTCATATTGTCTTATCGATGCCTGGGTGTCCTGCTAGCAGATGATCATGATACCGTTGAAGAATCTCGCGGCGTTCGGGGAGCGTTCGGGGGAAGGGAAGTTTGTCGTCGTCAGTTACTGTCCTGATAAATAATTCATTAGGAAGGACTATTGTTACGTCCGGTGTGAGACGTTCTGCACGACTTGTGCAACAGTGTTGTACGTATGTTCAGATAAGAGGTCAATAAGGCCTCTTGGAGTTTTAAGATGAATGAGTCAAAGTCAACGGGGCTGCTCCCGAATGACAATGTTAAGCGGGAAGTGCCAAAAGCACTGAGACGGTCGAGTCAGAGGTTTCAAGGGGAAGTCCAGAAGACAAACACCGATGTATTCAATAAGTCGAGTCTGAGGTCTACAAGGTAGTTACAGTGGACTTATATACGTAATCGAATGGGCATCTATAGATAAGATAACGGAGTCAAGTGGGCCCGAATATACGAAAGCGGAGGGCGTAAAGCCTGGCTTCTGATAGGGGATTAAGTAAGTGTCCGGTCGTAAAGATAAGGGATAGGATAAGAGTCCAAACACAAGTACAGTAATACAAACATAGACAAAGGCAATCACGGGGAAGGGAGCAGGGCACGTGAAGGATCCCACGATGGAGACGTGATCTGATAATGTAAAGTAGGCGGCAAGGAGGGGTCGTCATTAGGTAGGAGAAAGAAAGTCGGAAGAGACGGGGTTCGTAACATCACCCCCTCTTCTGGTTCTAGCAGACCCGGCTAGAAACGACTCGTACCGTCATCATCCTGTATCAGCTCCAAGTAATCGTCGGCTACATTATGGTCATCCATCGTATAATTTTCCTTGTCCGAGTCCTGCGGACATTGGTGGGTACGAAGGAACCCATACGGACCGCGCTGACCACATAGGCGGCACATGTCGTGGATCGGGCAGTCCAACTCGCGGTGTCCTGAGTTATGGCGGAGGCACTTGCCGCACCATCCCGACGGATTGACGATCGTCGGGGCAACTCCGATGTGGTGGAAGATGCAGAAGCGGCTCCAATGGAGGTTGCTGCGACAATGCCGACACCACTTGCGGTTCAGAGGGCAGTTCCAGCTGATGTGATACTTGCTATCACATCGCCAGCACGTCTCTCCACGAGGGTTCTCATGCATGCGTGGCATCTCGAACCGGTTCGGCAGCAACACAGGAGCAGCCCCCAATGTTCGTGGGGGTAGGGGTCGAGCATATGTATCGGCGTACCTCTTGGCAATCGTCTGGTAGGCGTCTCCTATCTCCAGCCTCTTCCTGATCTCCACCAACTCCTGTTCTATTTGGAACATCCTGTTTGTCAGCCTTGCCATCATCTTCACATGCTCTTTATACTGTCTGTTAAGCGTTGTGCGCAATGTCAAGTTCTTCCGCAGTCTCATCACCTCGGCTTTGAGACGCGGAAGGTGCATGTTGTTGAGCACCTCGTTGATGGCAAAAGCACGGGAGTCTTCAGCAGCCAGATGTCCAAGCTGCTCGTCAGTCATGGTGTGGTGAAGACATCCTGTATACCTTTCCTCTAAATAGACCGGGGCCCCATAGACGGGGCCATCTTTCTTCATACACCCAGCGACATCCATTCCTCCATTGGTATAGAATATGTATTTGGCAATGGCAGTGGTCCCGTCTGCCATGGTGATCTTGAGAGGGAAATAGGTCGAAGAGTTGGGGTTATTGGCAAAGAAAGGGAATTCGGGCACCTCGTCATCCAACTCCATGCCTAGCAGATCGTTCGGGTGCGGCTCTTCGCTGTGCTTGAAATCATCATTCGGGTTGGGGGACTGGTTTTTGACCCAGGCCTCGGCAGCTTCGTAGTCGATCGGGGAGGAGGGACGTGTGGAGGGATGAGCAGAAGGGAAGTTCTCAACCACTACAGTGGTGGCGGTGAAGGCATCGACGGCAGCGTTGGCGGCGACAAAAGACATGATGGATTGGATAGTGTTAGAACGTTGCTGGGGGAGCATGTACTGAAGAAATGGATGGGACTTCGGGGCGTTTCTTTTAAACATTCCTAGGCGCTTCTGGATGCCGAATGTGGAACTCCGAGATAAGGGTCGGAGCAGAGATATCCCCGGCGGGTTCCCACGAATTGTCAGAGTCTGGGAATCCCTTCCACTTGATCAGGTAATGTAGTTTGCGCCCTCGGCCTTGTCGCTTGGAGTCTAGAACGTGCTCCACTTCCCATTCTTCTTCGCCATCGATAAGGTCAGGCGGGGGTCTCAGGAAGTTCTCTCCATGAATGGAGGTTTCCTTGTAAGGGGTCAGAAGCTTGGCATGGAAGACTGGATGGATCTTCCATTTTGGCGGTAACTGCAACTTGTAAGACACATCTGACAGCTTCCTTGTGATCTGGAAGGGTCCGTGATGTCGGGGCGCTAATTTGGCCGAGGGGTGTGATGTGTGAATGTTCCTACCCTCGAGCCATACCCAGTCATTGGTCTGATAAGGTGTGAATGTGCTTGGCTGTGCTGCCAGAAGCTGTTGCGCCTTTACCAGATTTTCATTGGCTGATTTCCGCAGTTCCTCCCATTGGCCGATTCGTTCGGTTACTGATGGGACGTTGATAGGCTTATCTGCCCACGTGGTATGTGGAGTCCAGCCCATGATAAGGGAGAAGGGGGTGGATTTCATCGTTCCATTGGGCCACGAGTTGTGAGCGAATTCCGCCGTCGACAGCCATTCTTGTTACGTCCGGTGTGAGACGTTCTGCACGACTTGTGCGACAGCTTCGTACGTGTGTTCAGATAAGAGACCAATAAGACCTCTTGGAGTTCGAATGGATAAGTCAAAGTCAAAGGGGCTGTTCCCTAGTGACAATGTTGAGCGGGAAGTGTCAAAAACACTGAGACGGTCAAGTTAGAGGTTCCAAGGGGAAGTCCAGAAGACAAACACCGATGTATTCAATAAGTCGAGTCTGAGGTCTACAGGGTAGCTACAGCGGACTTATATACGTAATTCAGTGGGCGTCTACGAGATAAGGGAGCGGAGTCAAGTGGACCCGAATATCTGAAAGCGGAGGGCGTAAAGCCTGGCTTCTACTGATAGGGTATTAAGTAAGTGTCCGGTCGTACGATAAGGAGATAAGCAATAAGAGAGAAGCAAGTAGGTAAACATAAGCAAGCAAGGAGGTCACGGGGATGGACGAAGAGCATGTGACGGATCCCACGATGGAGACGTGATCTGATAGTGGAGTGTGGGCGGTAAAGAGGGATCGTCGTTGGGCAAGAAAAAGAATACGGGTAAAGACGGGGTTCGTAACATCACCCCCTCTTCTGGTTCTAGCAGACCCGGCTAGAAACGACTCGTACCGTCATCATCCTGTACCAGCTCCAGATAATCGTCAGCTACATTACGATCGTCCATTGTGTAATTCTCCTTGTCCGCGTCTTGGGGGCACTGGTGAGTGCGGAGGAATCCGTAAGGGCCACGTTGCCCACATAGGCGGCACAAGTCGTAAACGGGGCAGTCCAACTCCCGATGTCCTGAATTGTGACGCAGGCATTTGCCACACCATCCGGACGGGTTGGTGATCGTCGGCGCAACTCCTACTCGGCGGAAGATACAAAACCTGCTCCAATGCAGGTTGCTGCGACAGTGCCGGCACCACTTGCGATTGAGGGGGCAGTTCCAGCTAATGTGGTACTTACTGTCGCACCTCCAGCATGTCTCCCCCCGAGGATTCTCATGCATGCGCGGCATTTCGAATCGGTTCGGTAGTAGCACCGGGGCGGCCCCTAGTGATCGTGGTGGAAGGGGTCGGGCATAGGTGTCGGTGTACCTCTCAGCAATCGTCTGGTATGCGTCCCCCTTCTCCAACCTTTTTCGGATCTCCACTAGCTCCTGCTCTATTTGGAACATCCCGTTGGTCAACCGAGCCATCATCTTGGCGTGTTCTTTGTACTGTTGGTTGAGTGTGTTGCGCAGGGTTAGATTCTTCCGCAGCCTCATTACCTCGGCTTTAAGGCGCAGAAGTCGCATGTCACTCAATACCTCGTCGATGGCAAAGGCTCGGGGATCTTCGGCAGCCAAGTGCCCCAGCTGCTCGTCGGTCATTGTATGATGCAGACGACCCGTGTACCTTTCTTCCAGATAAACCGGAGCTCCATAAACCGGGCCATCCTTCTTCATGCTTCCAGCGACATCCATCCCTCCGTTAGTGTAGAAAATGTACTTGGCGATTGCGACTGTCCCATCGCCCATGGTGATCTCCAGTGGGTAGTACATGGAGGAGTTGGGGTTATTGGCGAAGAAGGGGAATTCTGGGACTTCGTCGTCCGATTCCATACCCACCAGATCGTTTGGGTGTGGCTCTTCACGGTGTTCGAAATCGTCGTTGGGGTTGGGGGACTGATTCTTGACTCGGGCTTCAGCGGCATCATAGTCGATGGGGGAGGAAGGGCGTGTGGAGGGGTGAGCGGAAGGGAAGTTTTCGACAACTACGGGGGTGGCAGTGAAAGCGTCGACGGCGGCGTTAGCGGCAATGAAAGACATGATAGATTGTGCGGTGGTAGAACGTTGCTGTGGGAGCATGTACTGGGGATTTGACGGAGTCTAGGGCACTTCTTTTAAACATTCTTTGGCGCTTCTGGGTGTCGGATGTGGAACTCCGCGATAAGGTCCGGGGCAAAGATATCTCCGGCTGGTTCCCACGAACTGTCAGAGTCTGGGAATCCCTTCCACTTGATTAGGTAGTATAATCTGCGCCCTCGGCCTTGTCGCTTAGAGTCTAGAACACGTTCTACCTCCCATTCTTCTTCGCCATCGATAAGGTCAGGTGGGGGTCTCGGGAAGTTCTCTCCATGAATGGAGGTTTCCTTGTAAGGGGTCAGCAGCTTGGCATGGAAGACTGGGTGGATCTTCCATTTCGGTGGCAATTTCAATTCATATGATACGTCCGACAGCTTCCTTGTGATCTGGAAGGGTCCATGACGTCGGGGCGCTAATTTGGCCGAGGGGTGTGACGTGTGAATGTTCCTGCCTTCGAGCCATACCCAGTCATTGGTCCGATAAGGCGTGAACGTGCTTGGCTGTGCTGTCAGGAGCCGTTGCGCCTTTACCAGATTCTCGTTGGCCGATTGTCGCAGTTCTTCCCATTGGCTTATCCGTTCGGTTGCCGACGGAACGTTGGTGGGCTTATCTGTCCATGTGGTGCGTGGAGTCCAGCCCATGATAAGGGAAAAAGGGGTAACTTTTGTCGTGCCATTGGGCCACGAGTTGTGGGCAAACTCCGCGGTCGATAGCCATTCTGCCCAGTCATCTTGCCTGCTGTTGCACCAGAATCGGAGGTACTGCTCTAGCCATTGGTTTGTCCGTTCGGACTGTCCGTCCGTCTGGGGATGGTATGCTGTAGAGATGTTCTGCGTAATGTCCAATGTTTTGCATAGGGCCCTTGCAAATGCCGATGTGAAACGGGTATCCCTATCAGAGATGATCTTCTTGGGGAGTCCGTAGTGACGGTATACGTGGTCCAGGTATAGTTTTGCCACTCCTTCGGCTGTGATGGTCTCGTTACAGGGGATAAAAAGGGCCGCTTTGGAGCAATCATGATCTGTGATGGTGAGGATAGTGTCGAAGCCTTGTGATTTGGGCAACTTGACAATGAAGTCCATGGCGATGGTCTGGAACGGAGTCGATGCAGTGGGAGTGATGGGGTACATTGGTGGGATTTTCGGGTGTGTATTCACCTTGTTTGCTTGACATGACGCACACCCTTGTACGTAGCTTTCAACGTCCTTTTTCATATTGGGCCACCAATAGTCTCTTTTAGCCAAGGCGTAGGTGTTGGCGATGCCCGGATGGCCAGCAGAGGGAAGGTCGTGATGAAAATGGATCACCCCCCTCTTAATGTTGTCGCCACCGGTGACAACGAGTCGATCCCCGTCCTTCCACCAAAGACCGTTGATTTTCTTCAAATTGTGAGCGTCGGCCCATGAAGTACACAGGTCTTGGTTCATACTTTGGGAAACTTGTGCCCAAAGGTCCATGTCGTGGAGACTAACCACGGCCGTTCTTGCAAAGACTTCTTCCGGGAGGACAGTGATGTCGTTATTATCGTCCTCTCCTGTATGCATATCTGGTCTTCGTGACAGTGCGTCTGCCCTAGCATTCTGGCTTCCTGCGATGTGTTTCAGCATAAAGTTATATTCTTCCAACTCCAAGACCTCTCGCGCCACGCGTCGACTGATTTTGTGGGGTTCCTTCCAATATAATAGATTGGAATGATCAGTATAGATGATGGTCTTATGCGGGGTCCCTGCTAGGTAGGGTCGCCAATGTCGCAATGCCTTGACTATGGCTAATAGCTCCCTATCCCAGATATCATAGTTCCTTTCGGCGGGGGAGAAGGTTTCAGAGTAGTATGCCACTGGGTGAAGTATTTGTGCGGCATTCCTTTGGTATAATACTGCTCCGTTCGCGAAGTGAGAGGCGTCCACCTCTAGTTCGAAGGGGTGGCTCAGATCCGGTTGAATGAGTACTGGCTCTGACCCAACAAGGTCCCTAATCTGTTCGAATGCCTGCTGTTGTGCCGCATCCCAATGCCATGGTACATCCTTTTTCAGTAGGTCGTTCAATGATCGCGCTATGCTCGAAAATCCCTTGATGAATCGTCGGTAGAAGTTACAGAATCCGATGAACGACCGGACCTCCTTGACGCAAGTCGGCACCGGCCACTCCCGGATTCCTTGTACTTTAATGGGGTCCATACGCACGCGTCCTCCTTCCAAAATGACTCCTAGGTACTCAACACTCCGTTGCTCAAAGGAGCACTTGGCGGGTTTGAGATACAGGTCATGTTCTTGTAGTATATCCAGTACCTGGTGCACTCGGTCTCGATGGTGGTCTAGATTGTCTGAGGTGGCGACCAGGATGTCGTCCATGTAGACTACTACTTCTCCTGTGAGAATGAGATCGCGGAAGATGTGATTCATCATGGATTGGAACGTTGCCGGCGAATTTGTGAGACCAAAGAACATGACATTGGGTTCGAACAACCCTTGATTTGTTTTAAACGCTGCCTTGCACTGATCACCTTCCTTGATTCTAACGTTGTTGTAACCCCACCGCACATCCATCTTTGAGAAGAGAACTTTATCCCTCATAGTGTCGATGAGTTCAGAGATGAGTGGCAGGGGGTAGGCGTTTTTCACGGTATATGCATTGATTCACCGATAGTCCTGGACTGGCCGCAGCTTGCCATCCTTCTTTTTGATGAAGAAGAAGGGTGAGGCGTACTGCGACTTGGATGGGCGAATGTAACCTTTTGCCAAATGTTCCTCGAGGAATTCCGTTAGCGCTACCTGCTCCGTTTGGGACAGTGGGTAGATTTTACAGTCTATGGCGGTCGGTGTATCCGGGAGCAGGTCTATGGCATGGTCCCATGGTCTGGAGGGCGGAAAACGCTGGGACTCTTCCTCGGAAAATACCTTCCAATGCCGATGGTAGGCACCTGGTACTACGTCGCTATACGTCTTTTCTGCCTGCCCTTGCACTGCTTTTTGAGCCAATTCTGATGCTTTGGTGACATAACAGCAACCTGGGTCTTCTGATCCTGCGCTCGTGGCCTTTATTACTGGATGTCTGACTGTATAATCATATCCCATTGATGTAATGATGGTGGGATACGATTCTTTATCCATCGTTGCATCAGCCCAATTGATCTTGGGTTGGAATGCGGCGAGCCACGGGTATCCCAGAATAAGGTCTTCGTCTCCCAGATCCGTAATGAGGAAGCGGATGTTCTTTGTGACCTCTCCAACTTGGACCTTCAGATCCGTGTAGTGAGTGATCTTTCCGGCACGGTTGGCTGTCCCATCAATGTTCCAAATGTTCTTTTCTTGGGGGAGTGTCAGCCTTCCTAGGCCCATTGTTTTGAGCAGTCGTGGGTGAATAAAGTTGTCTGTGGCTCCGGAGTCCACTAGAATGTCTCGATCGGCCGTCCTCTGTGTTGTTTCAAAATGGACTGGTATTTTCAACGACTTGAATCGACTAGTATACACAGAGGTAACATGGAGTGCTCTCGCCCAGGCCGATGGGTTTGAGCCTAACAAAAATCCTTCTTTGCAAACGCCTTCTCTACCAAGATGGCGCGCACTTCTTCACTCTCTTTCATCATATTGGCCCATATGTCCTGGGCTTTTTCCTCTTTAGACCGCTTATCCACAACAGGCGGGTTATTCTGCGCGGGACGTTCTGGCGCTACGGTAGTGGCAGCGACTCGTACTCCCTTCTTTGGACAGTCCCGAGACATATGCCCCAATGCTCGGCAACAGAAGCAGCGCCCTTCTTTCATGAGAGTCTGTCGCTCGTCTTCTGTGAGTGCTACTCGGGCTCGGGCCCGATCTGCAGAGGTGTCCATAGCGTTTGGGTCCCGCTGGGTGTGTTGGGTAGGCTTCACTCCGAAAGCAGTCTTCCACTGATCTCTGGTTCTTCCCTTTTTGGTATCGACCCCAAACCGTGTCTGGAAGTCCAAGTAGTCTTGTTGCTGTCGTCGGGCAGCATCAACCCAGGTGTCCCAATCATGGGGATGATGGAACTGTATGATGTTCTTGACTAAGGGATTGGGCAGTCCCTGGGAGAAGAGGTCCAATGTGGCCTCTTCGTCTGTATCATAGCCGGCTCTGTTGGCTAGACTTCTGAACTTGGCTACGTATGCATCAAGTTCTCCCTTCTCCATTCTGAGGGACTTTAGTTCACGAGCAGCTTTCTGTTTGGCCTGCCCGTCCGTGAAGGCATCTTTAAATCTCTTGGCTATGGTCTCCCAAAGACCCTCGCTTGTGGTTCGACGTCCGCTCTCTACCTGTTCGTTTAACCACTCCAATTGTTCCATTGTCCAATCATCTACCGCATCCCCTCGGATCAGGGAAAGAAACAGATTGGCCCTTTGGAATGGGTTAACAATCTGTGGCACGTCATGGTTGAAGTTCTTGAACGTCGTGAACTCCAGCATGAATTTCTTGCTCTGCGAGCGGTCCCCAGCGAACGTCTGGGGTAGCACTCCAGACAGACGTCCAGAGGGGGGGGGAATGTTTGGTGGTGGTGCCACCGGGGCTGGCGGGGTAGGGTCGGGAAGTTGGGCGGCGATTGTTGACATGTTTTGATAGAATGGGGTTACTGTGTTGGCGGACTGTATGGATATCTGTGGAGTTGTCAAAGCAGGGGCTCTGATCGTGACAACTTCGGGTGCAACCGGAGGCGTAGTCTTTGCTAATGCCGGTGCTTCTTCACTGGGTTCTTCTACGTACTCCTCTGGCTCGGAGTCCGTGACAATGGCTGGAGGGTTCTCTCTCCACGGGCCTAATCCAAATTCAGGTGGGGCGGGCCTTGTAGTGACCCAAGAGTTTCGACTGTCCGAGTATCGGATACAATACCAAACTCTTTTCTCGTCGTCGTATTCGACCGGTTGGTATCTTCCGTCGTGATAGACGTAGTATCCAAACTCGGTTTCAAAGTCTTTCCAGGCGGCAGAGCCAAGTACTTGTTGTGAAAGATTATTCTCGTCTCTGCGTTCGATGAGCTCTTCTCGGAAGAGGGTCTGGCTGCGGCTAGAAGCCACGTTGAGAGACTCGACTTGATGTTACGTCCGGTGTGAGACGTTCTGCACGACTTGTGCGACAGCTTCGTACGTGTGTTCAGATAAGAGACCAATAAGACCTCTTGGAGTTCGAATGGATAAGTCAAAGTCAAAGGGGCTGTTCCCTAGTGACAATGTTGAGCGGGAAGTGTCAAAAACACTGAGACGGTCAAGTTAGAGGTTCCAAGGGGAAGTCCAGAAGACAAACACCGATGTATTCAATAAGTCGAGTCTGAGGTCTACAGGGTAGCTACAGCGGACTTATATACGTAATTCAGTGGGCGTCTACGAGATAAGGGAGCGGAGTCAAGTGGACCCGAATATCTGAAAGCGGAGGGCGTAAAGCCTGGCTTCTACTGATAGGGTATTAAGTAAGTGTCCGGTCGTACGATAAGGAGATAAGCAATAAGAGAGAAGCAAGTAGGTAAACATAAGCAAGCAAGGAGGTCACGGGGATGGACGAAGAGCATGTGACGGATCCCACGATGGAGACGTGATCTGATAGTGGAGTGTGGGCGGTAAAGAGGGATCGTCGTTGGGCAAGAAAAAGAATACGGGTAAAGACGGGGTTCGTAACAATTCTGCCCAGTCGTCCTGCCTGCCATTGCACCAAAACCGGAGATACTGTTCTAACCATTGATTCGTCCGCTCGGACTGTCCGTCTGTCTGTGGATGGTATGCCGTCAAGATGTTCTGCATGATGTCCAGCGTCTTGCATAAGGCCCTTGCAAACGCCGATGTGAAACGGGTGTCTCGGTCAGAGATGATCTTTTTAGGGAGTCCGTAGTGACGGTATACATGGTTCAGGTATAGTTTCGCCACTCCTTCGGCTGTGATAGTTTCGTTGCAGGGAATGAAGAGGGCCGCTTTGGAGCAATCATGATCTGTGACTGTAAGGATAGTGTCAAAGCCTTGTGATTTGGGCAGCTTGACAATGAAGTCCATGGCGATGGTCTGGAAAGGAGTCGAGGTACTGGGAGTGATGGGGAGCATTGGTGGGACTTTTGGGTGTGTGTTCACCTTGTTTGCTTGACATGATGTGCATCCTCGTATGTAGCTCTCGATGTCCTTTTTCATATTGGGCCACCAATAGTCTCGTC
Source organism: Multifurca ochricompacta (assembly GCA_022496185.1). Classification (NCBI taxonomy): domain Eukaryota; kingdom Fungi; phylum Basidiomycota; class Agaricomycetes; order Russulales; family Russulaceae; genus Multifurca; species Multifurca ochricompacta. Next base: position 31,760 of record WTXG01000221.1, on the reverse strand, counting down.
TGGCCAGGGCATAGGTGTTGGCAATGCCTGGATGGCCGGCGGAGGGAAGGTCGTGATGAAAATGGATCACCCCCCTCTTAATGTTGTCGCCACCGGTGACAACGAGTCGGTCCCCGTCTTTCCACCACAGACCGTTGATCTTCTTTAGATTATGAGCATCAGCCCATGAACGGCACAGGTCTTGGTTCATGTTTTGGGAGACTTGTGCCCAAAGGTCCATGTCGTGGAGACTGACAACGGCCGTCTTGGCAAATACTTCCTCTGGGAGGACAGTGATGTCGTTATTGTCGTCCTCCCCTGTATGCATGTCTGGTCTGCGCGATAATGCATCTGCTCTAGCGTTCTGACTCCCGGCAATGTGTTTCAGTGTGAAGTTGTATTCTTCCAGTTCCAAGACCTCTCGTGCCACACGTCGACTGATTTTATGGGGTTCTTTCCAGTATAGCAGGTTGGAATGATCAGTATAGATGATGGTCTTGTGGGGGGTTCCTGCCAAGTAGGGTCGCCAGTGTCGTAATGCCTTGACGATGGCTAAGAGCTCTCTGTCCCAGATGTCATAGTTTCTTTCGGCTGGGGAGAAGGTTTCGGAGTAGTATGCCACTGGGTGAAGCACTTGTGCAGCATCTCTCTGGTATAATACTGCCCCGTTCACAAAGTGTGAGGCGTCCACCTCTACCTCGAAGGGGTGGCTCAGATCTGGTTGGATAAGTACTGGTTCCGAGCCGACGAGGTCCCTAATCTGTTCAAACGCCTGCTGCTGTGCGGCATCCCAATGCCATGGTACGTCCTTTTTCAGTAGGTCGTTCAGTGGTCGCGCTATGCCTGAAAATCCCTTGACGAATCATCGGTAGAAGTTACAGAATCCGATGAATGATCGGACATCCTTGACGCAGGTCGGCACGGGCCACTCCCGGATTCCCTGTACTTTCACAGGATCCATGCGCACTTGTCCTCCTTCCAAGATGACTCCTAGATACTCAACGCTCTGTTGTTCAAAAGAGCATTTGGCAGGTTTGAGGTAGAGATCATGTTCTTGCAGTATATCCAGTACCTGATGTACATGACGTCGATGGTGGTCCAAATCATCTGTGGTGGCTACTAGGATGTCGTCCATGTAGACCACTACTTCTCCTGTGAGAATGAGATCGCGGAAGATGTGGTTCATCATAGACTGAAACGTTGCCGGCGAGTTCGTGAGACCAAAAAACATAACATTGGGTTCGAACAACCCTTGATTTGTTTTGAACGCCGCCTTGCACTGGTCACCTTCCTTGATTCTAACGTTATTGTAGCCCCATCGTACGTCCATCTTCGAGAAGAGGGACTTATCCCTCATAGTGTCAATGAGTTCAGAGATGAGCGGTAGGGGGTAGGCATTCTTTACGGTGTGTGTGTTAATTCGCCGGTAATCCTGAACCGGTCGCAGCTTGCCGTCCTTCTTTTTGATGAAGAAGAAGGGCGAGGCGTACTGCGACTTGGATGGGCGAATATATCCTTTTGCCAAATGTTCTTCAAGGAATTCTGTCAGTGCCACCTGCTCGGACTGAGACAGCAGATATATTTTGCAATCTATTGCTGTAGGTGTATCGGGGAGTAGGTCTATGGCATGGTCCCATGGTCTGGAAGGTGGAAAACGCTGGGATTCTTCTTCGGAGAACACCTTCCAATGCCTATGGTAGACACTTGGCACTATGTCGCTGTATGTCTTTTCTGTCTGCCCTTGTATTGCCTTTTGGGCTAACTCTGATGCTTTAGTGGCGTAACAGTGACCTGGGTCTTCCTCTCCTGTCTTGTGGCTTTTATTGTTGGATGTCTGACTGCGTAGTCATAGCCTATGGACGTAATGATAGTGGGATATGATTCTTTGTCCATTGTCGCATCAGCCCAGTTGATCTTGGGCTCAAACGCGGCAAGCCATGGATATCCTAAGATAAGATCTTCGTCTCCCAGGTCTGTAATCAGGAAATGAATGTTCTTCGTGGTTTCTCCAACCTGGACCTTCAGATCCGTGTAATGAGTGATCTTTCCAGCGCGGTTGGCCGTTCCGTCAATGTTCCAAATGTTCTTTTCCTGGGGAAGTGCCAGCTGTCCCAGACCCATCGTCTTGATTAGTTGTGGGTGAATAAAATTGTCTGTGGCTCCGGAATCCACTAAAATATCTCGATCGGCCGTCCTCTGTGTAGTTTCAAAATGGACTGGTATTTTCAATGATTTGAATTGACTAGCATACACAGAGGTAACATGGAGTGCTCGTGCCCAGGCCGATGGGTTTGAGCCTAACAAAAATCCTTCTTTGCAAACGCCTTCTCTACTAGTATGGCGTGCACTTCCTCACTCTCCTTCATCATGTTGGCCCATATGTCCTGAGCTTTTTCTTCTTTTGACCGCTTGTCCACGGTGGGGGGGTTGTTCTGAACGGGGTGTTCTGGTGCCACCATGGCGACGGCAACTCGTGCTCCCTTCTTGGGACAGTCCCGAGACATATGTCCCAATGCTCTGCAATGGAAGCAGCGCCCTTCTTTCATTAGTGTCTGCCGCTTGTCTTCTGTAAGTGCTGCCCGAGCTCGGGCTCGATCTGCAGAGGTATCCATAGCGTTTGGATCCCTCTGGCCATGTGGCGCGGGCTTCACTCCGAACGCTGCCTTCCACTGGTCTCAGGTTTTTCCCTTTTTGGTGTCAACTCCAAACCTTGTCTGGAAATCAAGGTAGTCTTGTTGCTGTCTCCGAGCAGCGTCAACCCAAGTGTCCCAGTCGTGGGGGTGATGAAACTGAATAATATTCTTGACCAGGGGGTTGGGCAAACCCTGAGAAAAGAGGTCTAACATTGCCTCTTCATCCATGTCATAGCCGGCCCTGTTGGCTAGACTTCTGAACTTGGCGACATATGCGTCAAGTTCTCCCTTCTCCATTCTAAGGGACTTTAATTCCCAGGCTGCCTTCTGCTTGGCCTGCCCATCCGTGAAGGCATCTTTGAACCGCTCAGCGATGGTCTCCCAAAGACCTTCACTAGTGGTACGACGCCCACTTTGACTTGTTCGTTCAGCCACTCCAGCTGTTCCATGGTCCAGTCGTCAACCACATCCCCCCGAATTAGGGAAAGGAACAGATTGGCTCGTTGAAATGGATTGACAATCTGCGGGACGTCATGGTTGAAGTTCTTAAAGGTTGTGAACTCCAACATGAATTTTTTGCTCTGTGAGCGGTCCCCAGTGAACGTTTGGGGAAGCACTCCTGACAATCGTCCAGACGGGGGGGGAATGTTTGGTGGTGCTGCCACTGGGGCTGGTGGGGCAGGGTCTGGAAGCTGGGCAGCAATGGTGGACATGTTTTGGTAAAACGGGGTGACGTGTTGGTGGATTGTATAGAGATCTGGGGAGTTGTCAAAGCAGGGGCTCTGAACGTGACAACTTCGGGTGCAACTGGGGCTGTAGACGACGCTAATGCCAGTGCTTCTTCTTCACTAGGTTCTTCTACGTACTCCTCTGGTTCGGAGTCCGTGACAATGGCCGGAGGGTTTTCTCTCCACGGGCCTAGTCCAAATTCAGGTGGGGCAGGTCTGGTTGTAACCCAAGAGTTTCGACTGTCCGAGTATCGGATACAATACCAAACTCTTTTCTCTTCGTTGTATTCTACCGGTTGGTATCTTCCGTCGTGATAGACGTAGTATCCAAACTCGGATTCAAAGTCCTTCCAGGCGGCAGAGCCAAGTACTTGCTGTGAAAGATTATTCTCGTCTCTGCGTTCGATGAGCTCTTCTCGGAAGAGGGTCTGACTGCGGCTGGAAGCCACTGTGAGAGACTCGACTTGATGTTACGTCCGGTGTGAGACGTTCTGCACGACTTGTGCGACAGCATTGTACGTATGTTCAGATAAGAGGTCAATAAGGCCTCTTGGAGTTTAAGATGAATGAGTCAAAGTCAACGGGGCTGCTCCCGAATGACAATGTTAAGCGGGAAGTGCCAAAAGCACTGAGATGGTCGAGTCAGAGGTTTCAAGGGGAAGTCCAGAAGACAAACACCGATGTATTCAATAAGTCGAGTCTGAGGTCTACAAGGTAGTTACAGTGGACTTATATACGTAATTGAATGGGCGTCTATAGATAAGATAACGGAGTCAAGTGGGCCCGAATATACGAAAGCGGAGGGCGTAAAGCCTGGCTTCTGATAGGGGATTAAGTAAGTGTCCGGTCGTAAAGATAAGGGATAGGATAAGAGTCCAAACACAAGTACAGTAATACAAACATAGACAAAGGCAATCACGGGGAAGGGAGCAGGGCACGTGAAGGATCCCACAATGGAGACGTGATCTGATAATGTAAAGTAGGCGGCAAGGAGGGGTCGTTGTTAGGTAGGAGAAAGAAAGTCAGAAGAGATGGGGTTCGTAACACCTACCCCAAGAATGACAACGTCCTGCCCCGCTTTGCCATCTCAGACCGATGCCGCCCAGACTGACACCTCTCAGACCGACACCCCACCAGTCCCCATCATCGACATCACTTTTCTGGATCGAACTATTGCGGCTGCCAATGATGTGGCCACTCTGGGTGCCCTTTTACGACCTTCTGACGCTCCCACTCTCCCTCCTTCACCAGAATCGACTTCCGCCAACTCCACACCACCTTCCCACTTCTCCTTCACCATGACTGACATCCCAGTAGAAAATATAACTCAGGCAATCACTCTGGCTTCGCAGGACCAAACTATAGACCAGGAAATTCGTTCTAGGGTGATGACTTTGCTACAGGAAGTCAGAGCGCGACTGGAGGCTGATGATTCCCCGGCTGTTGACCTTGCCACGACCTATCGACCCACTTCTCTGGAGCCCGAATCTGGCCAACTCCCTGATGATGCCATAGTACAACAGACCCAACAGGAGCTTGAAGAAGAACAAGAACATGCTGCTCGGTACAACCCACCCCCTCTCCCCTTCATGCGCAATCACGAACACTCACACCACTATTTCGACCACTGCATCTCAGACAACGCTGGTCGCATCAATGTTGCTCGTTGGCTGGCCTATGATTATCGACGTTCTGACCCACGCATAGCCTTCACTATGGGAGCTCATCAACCAGTTTATTACATTCCCCTCTACATCACTCCACACCCATGCTTTGACCGTGGCCCCAACCCTATCCTCACATCAATGCAACAGCGACTCTTTGAAGCTGATCAAAACTTCACCACCATTGTCAATGGTGCCCTTGATGACATGGACGACCCTGGGGCCTGGGCAGAGGTGTCTCGCTACCGTTATGGTGCTCGACATTTGGATGAGGCCCATTGAAATCTTGCACACTGGAGGCGAATGGCTGAGAGGGCCAATCAAGATATCCGCATTGCTGTACATGCTATGTCTCGTGGTGATGTTTATCATCGGCTCTATCCCTATTTAACTTATGCATACTCCAACAACCCTCGCATGATGCCAGCAGCTGCCTCCCACTTTGCACCCCACCCAGAACTGCATGCTGTCCTACAGGCTGGAGGTATAGGTAGTTCCCATCTGCCTCGTCGTCGTCGCCTTCGCATTGCCCCACCTCGTATCATAGACCTCACTGGTGATGACTAAGTGTGCTTGAGGCAAGCACCACTGTAACAGAGGGGTGATGTGACGGTTTGATTATCTTTTCTTCCTTCTCGACTGTCTAGAACGACTGCATGGGCTGTATCAGCTGATCTATCTAACTAGGTTAACTGACTGTATATCACAGAGGGCGCAACCCCTCTGTTGCTTGTTTGTGTCTTGGTCTAGCCCATCCTTTGTACTTACATGATGTAATTGACATAGCCATGAGATCACTAGGACATAGTATGATATCATTCTACTACATCTACGTCACTTTATCTTACTGGCTAGGCCCTTATCTTTGATAGTGACTGGACTGTATTTAACCTATGTAGTTTCGAGACAAACAGACTCTAAGTCTGTTCTCCTGTGCCAATACAGGTGTTTCCTTGACTCACAGAAAGATTCCCCTTGAACCCTCTTAAGCTGCGACTTAGAGGGACTTCGAACCCCAGTAGCTTGTGACAGGACTTAGTGTCGCTGTTCGATCCTGTATCTTGCACGCGCCCCTCTATCTTGTGTGGGCTTAACTCGACTTAGTTGTGGTCTTGATCCTGACTTAGTTACCTTGAATCCGAACGACTCTCTGGTCTTGACACGGCACGCACCTGGCTGTGACAGTGGATCTTCCATGTGGGCAGTAGTGTCAGCTTGTATGTAACATTGGACAACTTCTGTTCTATCTTAAATGGCCCATGGCATCTAGGAGCAAGTTTTGCCATTGGATGAGAAGTTCAAATATTATGCCCTTCCAACCAGACCTGATCTCCAACCTGGTAGGGCATAAACTTTGTGGGCTTCTCAGCCAGGGTCTTTTGCGCCTTCTGAAGATTTCTACTGGCCAATTCTCATACTTCCTCCCATTGGTTGATACGCTGGGTGACTGATGGTACGTTGGTGGGCTTATCCGTCCATGTAGTGCAGGGGTTCCATCCCATTATAAGGGAGAAGGGGGAGACCTTCATTGTCCCATTTGGCCAGCTATTGTGTGCAAACTCTGCTGTTGCCAACCATTCTGCCCAGTCATCTTGTCACTCATTGCACCAGAATCGAAGATACTGTTCCAACCATTGATTTGTCCATTCTGACTGTCCATCTGTTTGGGGGTGATATGCTGGTGAAATGTTCTGCTGGATATCAAGGCATTTACAGAGGGCACGAGCAAACATGGATGCAAAGTGTGGGTCTCAGTCGGAAATGATTTTCTGGGGGAGTCCATAGTGCCGGTATACAGTGGGTCAAAAAACTGTCCCGATGTTTGCACCATTTCTAGTATTCACTCTATAGCACCTCAGCATTTAGGAATCTGGTTATGGTGTGGCTGTATGTCTGAAAGCCCTGCTTCCTGGCTACCATGCCCAATTTGGATCAAAGAGATTGGCCATGATATAAGCATTTTATGATCAAATCAAATCAATCAATCATCGGGACAGTTTTTTGACCCACATTTTAAATCCACTATCTGCCCAATTACTCCTTTTTTTCACCCCTTTTTGCCTTGGTAACTCCTTGAATCCTTTTAGTCATCCTTTCTATAACCTTTTGCCATCATTCTGGTGCATTTTTATTCCACTCCTCCACCACCCTCTCCCACAACTCAGGTATCCCCTTGACTGGTTAAGAACCTTCTTCAGATCCACCCAGAGGTGTCCAATGGGGCTAATATTTCAAGGGATTGGGCTATCCATACCAGGCTTCAATATTCCTGTCTTAAAACTGCTGGCTTGCCTTCTTGGAATTGTGTTTTGGGTCATTGTCCCACTGAAACATGCATTCACCCTCCACCATTTCTTACTTTTCAAACCTTTCCACCACTCCGCCATCCAAAATATCACAGTACTGGCATGGATTCATGATCCCCTAAACCCCTGTAAGCATTCCTAGTCCATTCCACCCCATACAAGACCAATACCATAAGTTCTTCCTCCTCCATGCTTGACTGTCAGGGTGGTGGTTCTGTCAGAGGGTGGTTACCATGAAAATTGGACAGTGGATGACTGGAAAAGGATCTTGTGGTCAGGTGAGACTATAATGAACAGAATTGGTTCAGACAGAAGGAGCTACACTTGGGAAAAATAAGGGAGAACCACCCTCTGACAGAACCACCACCCTGACAGTCAAGCATGGAGGAGGAAGAACTTATGGTATTGGTCTTGTATGGGGTGGAATGGACTAGGAATGCTTACAGGGGTTTAGGGGATCATGAATCCATGCCAGTACTGTGATATTTTGGATGGCGGAGTGGTGGAAAGGTTTGAAAAGTAAGAAATGGTGGAGGGTGAAACCATGTTTCAGTGGGACAATGACCCAAAACACAATTCCAAGAAGGCAAGCCAGCAGTTTTAAGACAGGAATATTGAAGCCTGGTATGGATAGCCCAATCCCTTGAAATATTAGCCCCATTGGACACCTCTGGGTGGATCTGAAGAAGGTTCTTAACCAGTCAAGGGGATACCTGAGTTGTGGGAGAGGGTGGTGGAGGAGTGGAATAAAAATGCACCAGAATGATGGCAAAAGGTTATAGAAAGGATGACTAAAAGGATTCAAGGAGTTACCAAGGCAAAAAGGGGTGAAAAAAAGGAGTAATTGGGCAGATAGTGGATTTAAAATGTGGGTCAAAAAACTGTCCCGATGATTGATTGATTTGATTTGATCATAAAATGCTTATATCATGGCCAATCTCTTTGATCCAAATTGGGCATGGTAGCCAGGAAGCAGGGCTTTCAGACATACAGCCACACCATAACCAGATTCCTAAATGCTGAGGTGCTATAGAGTGAATACTAGAAATGGTGCAAACATCGGGACAGTTTTTTGACCCACTGTACATGGTCCAGGTAGAGTCTGGCAACCCCTTCTGCTGATATTGTTTCATTGCAGGGGATGAAGAGAGCTGCTTTTGAGTAATCATGGTCCATGATGGTGAGTATTGAGTCATACCCTTGTGATGGTGGCAGTTTGACAATAAAGTCCATGGCAATAGTTTGGAAAGGAGCTGTTGCAATTGGTGTGATGGGTGAAAGTGCTGGTGGTTTCAGGTGTGTATTTACTTTGTTTGCTTGGCATTTGGCACATCCTTTAACATATGCTTCTACATCCTTCTTCATGTTTGGCCACCAGTAGTCACATTTGGCCAGAGCATAGGTATTGGTGATGCCTGGGTGTCCTGCAGAGGGAAGGTCATGGTGAAAATGGATCACCCCCCTCTTAATGTTGTCACCACCGGTGACAACCAGCCTATCATCATCTTTCCACCCAAGACCGTTCTTCATCTTCAAGTTATGGGGTTCTACCCAGGATTTGCACAATTCCTGGTTCATGTTCTGTGTCACTTGGGCCCATAAATCCATGTCAAGGAGGCTAACGACTGCTATTTTGCAAAGACATCTTCCAGTAAGACTGTGATGTTATCATTGTCATTTTCTCCTTTGTCACTGCCAGCTGGTCTAGACAGGGCATCCACACATGCATTACGAGCTCCCAGGAGGTGTTTGAGCGTAAAGTTGTATTCTTCTAGCTCCAAGACTTCCTGTGCTACCCATCGGCTAATTTTATGAGGTTCTCGCCAGTATAGGAGATTGGAATGGTCCGTATAAATGATGGTTTTATGTGGAGATCCGGCCAAATATGGCCACCAATGTTGTAGTGCCTTTACAATAGCTAACAGTTCCCTGTCCCAAATGTTGTAATTTCTTTCTGCTGATGAAAAGGTTTCTGAGTAAAACACTACAGGGTGGAGAATCCCCATGTCATCACATTGTGAGAGAACAGCCCCATTGGCGTACATAGAGGCATCAACTTCAAGTTCAAACAGCTTTTCCAGATTGGGTTGGATGAGAATGGGTTCTGAACTAATGATCGTTTTTATCTGCTCGAAAGCCTCTTGTTGTGGTATATCCCAATGCCAGGGTACATCCTTCTTCAATAAGTCGTTTAGTGGTCGGGCTATGGCTGAAAATCCTTTGATGAATTGTTGATAAAAGTTACAGAAACCAATGAATGATCTGACATCCTTGGTACACCGGGGTGTGGACCATTCCTGGATCCCTTGTACCTTCACCAGGTCCATGCGTACTTGACCCCCTTCTAGAATGACCCCAAGGTATTTGACACTGGTTTGTTCAAATGAACACTTGGCTGGTTTCAAATAAAGGTCGTGTTTGGCCAAGATGTCCAGTACTTCATGAACATGAGTATGATGGTGATCAACATCATTTCCAGTAGCTACCAGGATGTCATCCATGTATACAACCACTTCCTCCATAAGGATCAGATCTCGGAAAATGTGATTCATCATTGACTGGAAGGTTGCGGGTGAGTTTGTTAGGCTGAAGAACATGATGTTGGGTTTGAAGAGTCCTTGATTGGTCTTGAAGGTGGCCTTGGGCTGGTCGCCTTCCTGGATATGGATATTGTTATACCCCCAACAGATGTCCATTTTCAAAAATAAGGCCTTGTTGTGCATTTTGTCAATGATTTCAGAGATCAAAGGAAGTGGGTAGTTGTTTTTCACTGTGAGTTCATTAATCCGTCAATAGTCCTGTACTGGTCACAGCTTTCCATCCTTCTTTTTGATGAAGAAGAAGGGTGAGGCATAAGGAGAGTTAGAGGGCTGTATATATCCCTTTGCCAAATGTTCTTCCAGGAAGGTAGAGAGTGCTTCCTTTTCCAGTTGTGACAACAGATAGATCTTGCAATCCACCGACAGAGGAGTGTCTGGGACAAAGTCAATGGCATGGTCCCAAGGTCAAGAAGGAGGGAAACGCTGTGATTCCTCTTCAGAGAAGACCTTCCAATGTCAGTGATATTCAGTAGGGACTACTTCCTCAAATGTCTTTTCTGGATTCCTTTGTGCTTCTGCCTGAGCCAGCTCTGATGCTTTCGTGACATAACAGTACACCTGATCCACAGGTTCTACATCACTCCAGGTGACGGCCGATCCCATAACTATGGCATGGGTGAGAGGGTGTTGAGCAGCATAATCATATCCCAGGGATGTGATGATAACCAGGTAAAAGTCCTTGTCCATGGTTGCTCCTGCCCAGTTAATTTTTGGTTCGAATGCTGCCAGCCATGGATATCCCAAAACCATATCTTCATCTCCTAGATCTGTAATGAGGAAATGGAGTTGTTTAGTCCATTCCCCAACCTGTACTTCCAAATCACAGCAATGTGTGATTTTTCCGGCTTTATTAGCTGTCCCATCAATGTTCCTGTTGAACACAGAAGATGTTCAGTGATGCTTCAGGCATCAGGTGATTAGATTAGCTACTTTGTAGATTAGATTAGATACCGGAGTCTCGGACTTTTTACATTATCATTATTACTTTCTTTCTCACATTCCGCAGTAGCTGACTGATGCACCATGTAACATGTGATTTCTGTAATGGCCAATGGCCTTTCTCCCTCATGTTTATTGTTTGGACTTTGTCTGGCACTTGAGGACTTATTCCCAGTGCACAGACCATCCCTTGAAGAGTATATAAGGGTGTCTGTTTTGTCTCTTACACTTCAGAGTTTTCTTCACCTCTGAAGTGTAAGTCCCAGTCTCTCTACTTACTGCCTTACCTATAACTAACCGTCTCTTGTAGATAACTTGTTTCTCTAGGTGTGTAGTATAGTAATATAGAGTTTTCTTCACCTCTGAAGTATAACTTGTTTCTCTAGCTTAACCCGCTAACACACACAGTCAGTATGCTGCACATCATGCCTGTTCTACAGTTCCAAATATTTTTCTCCTGGGGAAGTAGCTGTGTCCCCAGTCCCAGCGCTCTCTGGAGTCTTTGACTGATGAAGTTGTCTGTGTTGAACACAGAAGATGTTTGGTGATGCTTCAGGCATCAGGTGATTAGATTAGCTACTTAGTGGATTAGATTAGATACCGGAGTTTCAGACTTTTTACATTATCATTATTACTTTCTTTCTCACATTCCACAGTAGCTGACTGATGCACCATGTAACATGTAACGCTCAGTGGGGCGTTCTGTGCGACATGCACCGATCGGCTTGAGTCCACTAGTCCGGCACTAGTCAGCCACATCCGCGGCACCTGACACTTGTGGGTCCGGGATCTACAACAGGCCTAGCACAACAGGGCTAGCCTCTTAGCTTCAGGATGGATAGGAAAATGTGCCATAACCAAGCACAGAGAAAGACGGGAAGAGTCAGCCAAAGGGAGCTAATCCCCTAAGGCTGTTGAGTGGGAACAGGGCCAAGCTGAGTGTGCTGAAGCCCTATAGAGCAGCAGGAAGGTTCAAAAGGAAGGGTACACACCCATTGTGTTACGTCCGGTGCGGGACGTTCCACACGACTTGTGTGACAGTGTGCTAAGCGGGTTCGGATAAGAGACCAATAAGATCCCTTGGAGTCGAGAGGGTATGAGTCAAAGTCCTAGAGGCTGTACCCTAAGACGATGTTGAGCGGAAAGTGCCAAAAGCACTGAGACAGGCAGACGTCAAGAGACAAAGGGAAGTCCAGAAGACAAGCACCGATGTATTCAATAAGTCGAGTCTGAGGTCTACAAGGTAGCTACAGCGGGCTTATATACGTAATCGAGTGGGCGTCTAAAGATAAGATAAACTAGAGTCATGTGGGCCCGAATATACGAAAGCGGAGGGCGTAAAGCCGCGCTTCTGATAGGGAATTAAGTAAGTGTCCGGTCTTAGAGATAAGGGATAAGAGATAAGCAAACGGCGGGCCAAACATAGGTACAGTGATATAAACAAAGGCAAAGACGGTCACGGGGAAGGAAGGAGGGCACGTGAAGGATCCCATGATGGAGACGTGATCTGGTAGTGAAGGGTAGGTGGCAAGGAGGGGTCGTTGCTGGGTAAGAAGAAAAAGACAGGGAGGGACGGGGTTCGTAACATCACCCCCTCTTCTGGTTCTAGCAGTCCCGGCTAGAAACGACTCGTACCGTCATCATCCTGCACCAACTCCAGGTAATCGTCAGCTACATTACGGTCATCCATGCTGTACGACTCCAACTCCTGCGGGCACGCGTGGGTACGAAGAAACCCATATGGACCGCGCTGGCCGCATGCACGGCATAAGTTGTAGACGGGGCAGTCGATTTCTTTATGCCCGGCGTTGTGGCGAAGGCACTTGCCACACCAGCCCGATGGATTGGTGATAGTTGGGGCCACTCCTATGCGTCGGAAGATACAGTGTCGGCTCCAGTGGAGGTTGCTTCGGCAGTGTCAACACCACTTGTGGTTAAGGGGGCAGTTCCAGCTTATGTGATACTTGCTATCACATCGCCAGCAGGTCTCCCCGCGCGGGTTCTCGTGCAATCGTGGCATCTCGAGCCGGGTCGGCAGCAGCGTCGGGGCCGCACCCAAGGTTCGAGGGGGGAGGGGTCGTGCATAAGTGTCCGCGTACCTTTCAGCAATAGTCTGGTATGCATCCCCCGCTTCCAACCTCTTTCTGATGTCCACAATCTCCGACTCCAGCTGGAACATCCCATTTGCCAGCCTTGCCATCATCTTTGCGTGCTCCTTGTACTGTTGGTTCAGTGTCCTTCTCAAGGTGATACTCTTCCTCAGCCTCATAACTTCTGCCTTCAAGCGCGGTAGTCTCATGTCGTTCATCACCTCATCGATCGCGAAGGCGCGACAGTCCTCCGCGGCAAGGTGGCCCAACTGTTCATCGGTCAGCGTATGATGAAGTCGACCTGTGTACCTTTCCTCCAGATACACGGGAGCCCTGTAGACCGGCCCATCCTTCTTCATGCATCCCGCCACATCCATTCCTCCATTGGTATAGTAAATGTATTTTGCGATGGCTGTGGTTCCGTCGGCCATGGTGATCTCTAAGGGGAAATACATTGAGGAGTTGGGGTTGTTGGGGATGAACGGGAATTCGGGGGCTTCGTCGTCGATCTCTCCGTTGAGCAGGTCATTGGGGTGGGGGTCTTCGCGATGGGTGAAGTCGTCGTTTGGATTCAGGGACTGGTTTTTGACACGGGCCTCTGCGGCTTCATAGTCGATAGGGGAAGAGGGGTGCGTGGAAGGATGAGCAGAGGGGAAATTCTCGACAGCTACGTTTGTGGCAGTGAAGGCATCGACGGCGGCATTGGCAGCGATGAAAGACATGATAGATTGGATAGTGGTAGGACATTGCTGAGAGAGCATGTACTGGGGGATTTCTTCGGGGTCTGTGGATTGGTTCCTTTTAACTGTCTCTGGGCGCTTCTGGATGTCGGTCGTGGAACTCCGAGATAAGGACCGGGGCAGAGATATCCCGGGCGGGCTCCCACGAGTTGTCAGAGTCTGGGAACCCTTTCCACTTGACTAGGTAATGTAGTTTGCGCCCTTGGCCTTGTCGCTTCGAATTTAAAATGCGTTCCACTTCCCACTCTTCTTCTCCATCGATAAGGTCAGGTGGGGGTCTCGAGAAGTTTTCTCCATGCAGGGTCGTTTCCTTATATGGTGTGAGCAGTCTGGCATGGAAGACTGGATGAATGCGCCATGTAGGGGGGAGTCCAAGTTCGTATGACACATCTGACAGCTTCCTTGTTATTTTGAAAGGTCCGTGACGTCGGGGCGCTAACTTGGCTGTCGGATGTGACGTATGAATGTTCTTCCCTTCCAACCATACCATGTCATTGGTCCGATAAGGCGTAAACTTTGTAGGCTTCTCCACCAGGGTCTTTTGCGCCTTCAACAAGTTCTCATTGGCCGATTTCCGAATCTCTTCCCATTGGTTGATATGCTGTGTGGCTGAAGGGACGTTCATTGGCTTTCCGGTCCATGTGGCTCGAGGCGTCCATCCCATGATAAGTGAGAATGGGGAGTGTTTCGTGGTGCCATTAGGCCAGGAGTTGTGTGCAAACTCTGCTGTTGCGAGCCAGTCCGCCCAGTCGTCTTGTCGTCCGTTGCACCAAAATCGAAGATACTGTTCAAGCCACTGATTTGTTCTTTCCGACTGTCCATCTGTCTGTGGGTGATACGCCATGGAGATATTTTGTGCGATGTTCAGTGTTCTGCAGAGTGCCCTGGCAAACGCGGACGTGAAGCGTGGGTCACGGTCTGAGATGATCTTTTCAGGGAGGCCATAGTGTCTGTAGACATGATCTAGGTAAAGCTTGGCCACTCCTTCTGCCGTAATGGACTCATTGCAGGGTATGAACAGCGCTGCTTTTGAACAGTCGTGGTCAGTGATGGTCAGGATTGAGTCGAAGCCTCTAGAAGTGGGGAGTTTGACAATGAAGTCCATGGCTATGGTCTGGAATGGTTGTGAAGTCGTTGGTGTGATTGGGAGTAGTGCTGGCGGGTGTGGGTGTGTATTTACTTTGTTGGCCTGGCAATCCGCACATCCTTTCACATATTCTTCCACATCCTTCTTCATGTTCGGCCACCAGTAGTCTCGTTTGGCGAGGGCGTAGGTGTTAGCGATGCCAGGGTGGCCTGCAGAAGGGAGGTCATGGTGAAAATGGATCACCCCCCTCTTAATGTTGTCGCCACCGGTGACAACGAGTCGATCCCTGTCCTTCCACCAAAGGCCGTCAATTTTCTTCAGATTATGTGCCTCTGCCCATGTTTCGCACAGCTGTTGATTCATATTTTGCGATACTTGGGCCCATAGATCCATGTCATGAAGACTGACAATGGCTGTCCTCGTAAAAACCTCTTCCAGGAGTACTGTTACATCATTGTTGTCCTCTGCACCGTTATTCAAATCAGGTCGTCGTGATAGGGCATCTGCGCGAGCATTACGACTTCCAGCAATGTGCTTCAGTTCAAAGTTGTACTCTTCGAGCTCCAGGACTTCACGAGCGACTCGCCGGCTTATCTTATGGGGTTCCTTCCAATATAGTAGATTGGAGTGGTCAGTGTGAATGATGGTCTTGTGAGGAGTCCCTGCTAGGTATGGCCACCAGTGTCGTAGTGCTTTTACTATGGCCAGCAACTCTCTATCCCAAATGTCATAATTCCGTTCCGCGGATGAGAATGTCTCCGAGTAAAAGGCTACAGGGTGGAGGAGTCCCATTGCGTCTCGTTGGTTTAATACAGCACCATTTGCAAAGTGAGATGTGTCGACTTCAAGTTCAAAAGGTTTCTGCAGATCCGGTTGTAAGAGGACTGGTTCTGAGCCGATGACATCACGAATCTGTTCGAAGGCCATTTGATGCTCCTCCGTCCAATGCCAAGGGACGTCTTTCTTCAGCAATCCATTTAGTGGTTGGGCGATCCCTGAGAATCCTCGGACGAAGCGTCGATAGAAGTTGCAGAAACCAATGAACGACCGCACGTCCTTGACACATGTAGGCACTGGCCATTCCCGAATCCCTTGTACCTTTATGGGGTCCATCCGCACCTGTCCTCCCTCCAGGATAACTCCTAGATATTCTACACTCGATTGTTCAAATGAACACTTGGCAGGTTTGAGGTATAGGTCATGTTCATGTAGGATATCCAACACCTGATGTACTTGTTCTCGATGGTGGGCTAGGTCATTCTCGGTAGTGACCAATATGTCGTCCATATAAACCACTACTTCGCCAGTAAGAATGAGGTCGCGGAATATGTGGTTCATCATGGACTGAAATGTTGCCGGTGAATTTGTAAGGCCGAAGAACATGACGTTTGGCTCGAACAACCCTTGATTTGTCTTAAACGCCGCTTTACATTGGTCGCCCTCTTTGATCCTGACATTGTTGTAGCCCCATCGTACGTCCATTTTCGAGAAGAGGGATTTGTCCCTCATGGTGTCAATAAGTTCAGAAATCAGTGGCAGGGGGTAGGCATTCTTTACAGTGTACGCATTGATCTTGTGGTAGTCCTGGACAGGTCGCAGTTTGCCATCCTTCTTTTTGATGAAGAAGAAGGGCGAGGCATACTGTGACTTGGATGGGCGAATGTATCCTTTGGCCAGATGTTCCTCCAGGAATTCTGTAAGTGCGGCTTGTTCGGACTGGGACAGAGGGTAGATTTTACAGTCTATGGCAGCCGGTGTGTCAGGGAGAAAGTCAATGGCATGATCCCATGGCCGCTCTGGAGGAAAGCGATGTGACTCTTCCTCGGAGAATACCTTCCAATGCCGCTGGTAAACATCCGGCACTATCTCATGGTAGGTCTTCTCATTCTGTCCTTGTACTGCCTTCTGGGCCAGCTCTGATGCTTTGGTGACGTAGCAGTAGCCGGGGTCTTCTTCTGTACACACGGCCCTTATTACTGGATGCCGGATTGCATAGTCATACCCTATTGATGTAATGATAGTGGGATATGATTCTTTATCCATTGTCGCATCAGCCCAGTTGATCTTGGGTTCGAACGCGGCAAGCCACGGGTATCCTAGGATAAGGTCTTCGTCTCCTAGGTCCGTAATTAGGAAACGAATGTTTTTTGTAGCCTCTCCAACCTGGACCCTTAGATCCGTATAGTGAGTGATCTTTCCAGCGCGATTGGCTGTTCCGTCAATATTCCAGATGTTCTTCTCCTGGGGAAGTGCCAGCTGTCCCAAACCCATGGTTTTGACGAGTCGTGGGTGAATGAAATTGTCCGTGGCTCCAGAGTCCACTAAAATATCTCGATTGGCCGTCCTCTGTGTAGTTTCGAAATGGACTGGTATTTTCAATGATTTGAATCGACTGGCATACACAGAGGTAACATGGAGTGCTCATGCCCAGGCCGATGGGTTTGAGCCTAACAAAAATCCTTTTTCGCAAACGCCTTCTCTACCAGTATGGCGCACACTTCCTCACTCTCCTTCATCATGTTGGCCCATATATCCTGAGCCTTCTCTTCTTTCAACCGTTTATCCACAACGGGGGGGTTATTCTGGATGGGATGTTCTGTCGTCACAGTGGCAGCGGCAACTCGTGCCCCCTTCTTGGGACAGTCCCGGGACATGTGTCCCAGTGCTCTGCAACGGAAGCAACGTGTGACGGTTTCATCTGCTGGTGTCGGAGTCATGTGCTTCATGTCGTTTACTTTTCTTTTTTTCTTTATATTTACCATATCACACAGACACACACATGACTTGCTTATGAAGGACTTATTACTCACATGCTGACTGATTTGCTTACTGATCCTACTTAGTGGCTTACTGATCAACATCCAGAGGGCGCAACCCCTCTCCCTTCTTTATCCTTCTGGGGTATTCTACTGTACAACCATTAGACTACCTAGTGAACGCTCTAGTAACTACCAGAACCATCCTTCATAGCACAAAAACATGTATATAAACCCCTAGTAGATCAGGACGAGACTCTAAGTCTGTTCTTCTGTATTCAATACAGGTGCTTGGGAACTCACTTCACTGAACCGAAAGACATTCGACTTGAACCTTCTAAGTTTGTGCCTTAGAAGGACTTCTACCCCAGAACCTTGTGGCAGGACTTAACGTCTCTGCTCGACTCCGTCTCGCGCGCGCGCCCCATTGACCAGGCGTACTTGACTTGACTTGACTTGACTTGATTTGAAGCTCCTAAAATCTTGCTAGACGACCTTGAATCCCAGACATTGACACAGCATTGCACCTAGCTGTGACATAAGAACAGACTTTCCAGAACTAAACAAAAGAACTCACCAGAACTGCAAGGCGACGACGACGCGTCCCTTGCCTGACACCCGATCGCGACGTCTTCTACACGCGAACCCAGAACCCCACCATCTGAATGAACATCCTTTGACGAAACATCCCCACGACGATACCTATCAACCGAAGAGTCAGAACCCCGAGAAAGTGAAGACTTACCTTTTGATCTCCACAACCGATTCGCCCTACTTGCAGCAGCAGACGACACCATCGACATTGAAACCCGAACTACCACTCCACAAGCAATGGCGGCCAGACCAAACACTAGACAAGCTCGGAGAGCCGCAGAAGAAGACGTTGTCGAAACGCGCCCCAGTCGACCCAAACGAAGTCCCGAAGAAAGAACCACCGCGACCACCAGAGCTATGAGCAGAAATCCCGACGAACCGCCTTTAGGCCCTCCTGCTCTGGGGGCAGGAGCACTGAACCAAGGAGGGGGAACCATGACGGGAGTACCACCACCCTTCTTCGAAGGAAACCGCGACACGTCCATGGATTGGCTTGCAAAACTAGAATTGTTCTTCAGCTTGAATGAAAACGTGGCTACAGTCCAAAACGAAAGAACAAGAGTCGCATACACCCTGGGATTGATACGAGGACCCAGAGTAGACCGATGGGTAGTGGACCAGATCAAATGGTTAACCGACATCAAAGAAGGGAACATACGAGTCCCATACATTTGGGATGGATTCAAACAAATATTCCGTGAAGCATGGGCCGACGTAGTGGCAGGACAAAAAGCACTACGCGCACTAGATCGATTACAAATGCGCAATTCAAACATTGATGACTATATCGCCGAATTTCGCACGCTGGCCACAAGGGCAGAACTCCACATCGATGATCCAGCCGCTCGGCAGTACTTCCACCGAGGCCTCCCCACACGACTCGTTCAAACAATGTTACTATTCGATCAGCCCAGAACCTTCGATGAAGCAGCAGCATCTGCTAGAAAACACCACGCCAACTGGTTGTACAGTAAGGATGCCCTTGGCATGAGGCCCACAACCAACACACCACCGCGTGGAAATAAATTTACATTCTATTGACGACGTGATCACGATGTCTCAACCCCCGAAGTCATAAAGAAAGCTGTAACAGTCGAAGAGAAAGAACAATACAAAAAGGAAGGCCGATGTTTCGAATGCGGTAGGCGGGGACATTTGGTCCGAGACTGCCCGAATAAGAAACCACGTGCGAATGCCCCCACACTGGCCTGCGCTGCCATGATCACCGAAGTACCCACGACTGCAACGGTACCCGCAAAAACGCCTGACTCTATCGACGCATCAGTCACCCCTGCAGTGGATCTCAACGCGCTTGCCATGGCTCTTAGAACTATGACAGACAAACAACACCAAAAACTCCAAGAGAAATTTAGTGGCGATGAGGATTTTTACATCGCTTGAATGGGACGGCCTACATTTGAGCGATAATCTCACATCATGTATATAGATCATCTCTAAAGTCAATGAAAGTATCTGTTCCCTTACATGACATGACAAATAAGGCCCACATACAAGCACTTGTCGATAGCAGTGCAACCGAAAACTTCATCAACTATCGAACGGTCATTAAACATCGCCTCCCCACGAAACGATTAACTATTCCAAAAAAACTCCAGAACGCAGACGGATCGCCCAATCAAACACACACAATCACACGATGTGTAGACCTCAAAGTCACGACTAATAACAAACAACAGAATCATCGCTTCTATGTTGCATCTATTGGCTCGGACGAAATGATTCTGGGATACCCCTGGCTTGCCGCGAATAACCTGAATATCGACTGGACGACAGAAACCCTCAACCAATCACTCACGTTCAACCTACCCGACAGTCGACTTAAATGTCTGAATATAGCACAGGAATTAGCGATCAAAGCCAAAGACTCGACAGAGCGGACTTGGGACCAGATCGTTCCGAAAGAATATCATCGACATCAAAAAGTCTTTAGCGACGAAGAGGCACAACGATTCCCGGCGGCACGAACCTGGGATCACAAGATTGAACTAAAACCAGAAGCACCTGCTACGTTAGATTGCAAGATCTACCCATTAGGGCCGGGTGAACAGGAAGCACTCAATAAATTCCTAGACGAGCATTTACAGAAGGGATATATTACTGAATCCAAATCACCCTACGCATCCCCCTTCTTCTTCATAAAAAAGAAAGATGGGAAGCTACGTCCCGTCCAGGATTACCGAAAGCTCAATAGTTGGACTATCAGAAATACATATCCATTACCCCTCATACCTGAGCTTATTGATCGTGTACGAGGGAGCACTCTATTCACCAAAATGGATATCCGCTGGGGCTACAACAACGTGCGGATTGTACCAGAAGATCGTTGGAAGGCGGCCTTCAAAACTAATCGCGGCCTCTACGAGCCTAACGTAATGTTTTTCGGACTAACCAATTCCCCTGCAACATTTCAAACCATGATGAACGCAGAATTCCGCGAAGAACTAAATGAACACGACGCCTCAGGGAAAGCTTGGTTTACAGTTTACATGGACGACATCCTAATACATACGGACTCCGATCTCAAAAACCACCGCTCTAAAGTACACCGCGTCTTGGACAAACTTAATAAACTCGACCTGTATCTTAAACCGGAGAAGTGTGCATTTGAGCAAACACGAATTGAATACCTCAGCTTAATACTAGAGGGCAATCAAGTCCATATGGACCCAGTAAAAGTCAAAGGCATCACATCCTGGAAGATTCCGACCACGGTGAAAGAAGTTAGATCGTTTCTTGGATTCTGTCAGTTCTACAGACGGTTCATACAAGGATTTAGTAAAATTGCAGCACCTCTAAACGCCCTCACAAGTGCAAAAAACCCATGGAAATGGACGACAATCGAACAGAGTGCCTTCGACACCCTTAAACAACGAGTCACTTCACAACCAGTCCTCGCCCAGCCAGACTTTACGAAACCTTTCATAGTAGACACAGACGCTTCGGGATTCGCAGTCGGAGCAACACTTAGTCAGAAAGACCACGACAGACGCTTACACCCTATTGCATATCTCTCAAAAACACTTGATGCTACCCAAAGGAATTGGGATATCTACGATCGAGAATTATTTGCAATCATGACCGCTTTCCGAACATGGCGCCAATATCTACTCGGAGCCCAAGATAAAGTACAAGTGCGCACCGATCACAATAATCTACAATACTTTAAAGAACTGCAGAAACTCAATCGGCGCCAAGCACGATGGCTCCAAGAATTAGCAGATTTCGACTTTTCCCTTGAACATGTTCCCGGGAAACTCCACACAGTAGCTGACATGCTGTCACGACGACCCGACGCTGAACAGGGAGATAAGGATAATGACGCGATCACCGTACTACCACCAACATTATTTATCAAAGTCGCTCGCACCAATAAACTCCCATTTCCTCAGACTCTGCCTGAACGACAACAGATTCTATACCAACATCATGACCACGTCCTAGCAGGACACCCCGGTATTGATAAAACTATTAGGAAAATCCAGCAGGACTACGAAGGCCCAGGACTTACGGACTTTGTATGCGAATACATTCGCGGATGTGCCTCATGTCAAGAAAATAAACCTAAGTTAACAAAGAAAGCCCCACTCTTTCCACTAGACGTACCGACGTCCGCAGGCCCATTCCAATACATTGCCATGGACCTCATTACGGACCTTCCTGTCTCGGGTCGCTATGACGCGGTACTAACTATTGTTGACCAGGGGTGCTCAAAAGCGGCTAAATTCATTCCTGTTCGAAGGACATCACGGGTGAAGGAATCGCACGCTCTACTACCGACACGTGTTCCCGCTATTTGGCATCCCTGGACGAATTATTTCGGATCGCGATCCATGCTTTACATCTCAATTCTCCCGAGCATTAGCAACCACCCTACGAATCCAGCAAAACCTTTCAACTGCCTTTCATCCGTGCACGGACGGAGCAAGTGAGCGCATGAATCTATGGTTAGAACAATACCTCCGCCTCTGGGTGGGAATGATCAACACTCTTGGGCCGACTATCTTCCCCTTGCCGAATATGTCCACAATTCCTGGACACACGATCGAACTAAGATGTCACCACATGCACTAATTCACGGCGTTTCACTAGACTGGAAAGCGGAATTATCCGACACAAACATCCCTCGACTAGACGACCGCTTGAATAGCTTACGACATGCGCGCGCAAGAGCCGAAGCGGCCTTTCGTTCACACACTGCACGCCCGACATACCCGGAGCTCCCCGTTGATTCGCAAGTTTGGCTCGAAGGCAAGAACATCAAGACGCATTTCCCTTCGACCAAACTCGCCCCGCGCCGATATGGCCCGTTCCGAGTCTTGGACCGAATCTCCCCAGTGGCTTATAGATTATCTTTACCACCTCATATGAAGATCCACAATGTTTTCCATATTGATCTCCTGACCCCTTACAAAGAAACTGAGGCACATGGTCCAAATTTCTGAGACCCCCACCTGACATTGTCAACCATGAGGAGGAATATGAAGTGGAAGCCATCTTAGATCACAGACTCCATGGGTGCTCTCAGAACTTACAATTCCTGGTCAGCTGGAAGGGTTATCCCACAAGTGACAACTCCTGGGTAAATAGAGAGGACTGTCACGCCCCTGAACTTGTGAAACAATACTACAATTCCATTTCTAGGCGCCAGGGTCGACGCCACTCTTAAAGGAGGGTGTATCTACCCCAACAATCTGTGTCCCCATCCTTTTTCTTTTCTTCTATCCCCCATGGCACGTATAAAACGCCCTGCCCGTCTCACCCAAGAACGCAAGTTCTATCGCATTACCCCAAGAATGTCTACTTCCCCTTCCGCCACCCTCTCACTGGACGAGCGCCATCCCCTATAGACGATCCTGAGGTCTTTGAAGCTACTAGATCTGCTGCTCTGGATGCCGCGACCAAGGCTGCCATGATACAACCTCACATTGCTCCCACATTGCCTCCCACGCCAACTACCACCCCCTCCCTTCTCCACCACACCAATCAACACCCTTTACTCTGTCTGACGATCCAGCGACCAACCTCACTCAGGCCATGGCGCTCACAGCTGCAAACCAGACCTTAGAGGACGACATCCGCAACAGGGTTCTGCTACTACTGGAGGAAGCCCGCGCCAGGCTACAGACCCATGGACCCCCACCTGATGACCCCCACTTCATCTATCGCCCTACATCCCCCACTCTTGCACACCTCCCAGCCGAAGGCATTGTCACACAAACACAGCACGAAGTCAACGAACCAGGCTCAGACTACGACTCTCCTGGCTTCCCCTTCCAACGCAACCATATCCACTCCCCCGCTTCATCCCACAACAAATCGTTGACAGGGATGGTCGTCTTGACACTGCTCGCTGGGTCGCCTTTGAATACCGCTGTGTGGACCCCCGCGTCTACTTCACTATGGGAAAACGTCATCCTATCAGCCATGCCCCTCTATATGCCACCACGTTTTACCGCTTTGCTCATGGTCCCAACCCCCTCCTCTCTGCCCGCCAACAGCACCTCTTCGATGACAACCAATCCTACACCCCTCTGGTGGATGCTGCTCTAGACAACATGCATGACCCAGGGCCTGGGCGGAAGTCTCTCGTTTCCGCCATGCCACTTCCCGCCTGGATGAAGCTCATCGCAACATTGCCCACTGGCGACGCCAGGCTGACCGAGCCTCACAAAGTATCCGTGAAGCCACACATGCCATGTCACGCACCGACCTCTACTACAGATTATTCCCCCACCTCACTTATATCCATGCCCCCTCACGCTCCATCCCCCTACTCAGGTTGCTCATTTTGTACCTGACCCTGAACTTCGTGCTGTCTTGCAGGCTGGAGGACCGGGCAGTCGACATCTCCCCCACCGTCGCCAGGCGCGCCGCTCACCGCCGCGCATTGCTGGTCAACTTCAGACTGACGAGCCCACTGTCTGAGGTCAGACAGAGACTTACAAAGGGGGTAATGTGACGGTTTCATCTGCTGGTGTCGGAGTCATGTGCTTCATGTCGTTTACTTTTCTTTTTTTCTTTATATTTACCATATCACACAGACACACACATGACTTGCTTATGAAGGACTTATTACTCACATGCTGACTGATTTGCTTACTGATCCTACTTAGTGGCTTACTGATCAACATCCAGAGGGCGCAACCCCTCTCCCTTCTTTATCCTTCTGGGGTATTCTACTGTACAACCATTAGACTACCTAGTGAACGCTCTAGTAACTACCAGAACCATCCTTCATAGCACAAAAACATGTATATAAACCCCTAGTAGATCAGGACGAGACTCTAAGTCTGTTCTTCTGTATTCAATACAGGTGCTTGGGAACTCACTTCACTGAACCGAAAGACATTCGACTTGAACCTTCTAAGTTTGCGCCTTAGAAGGACTTCTACCCCAGAACCTTGTGGCAGGACTTAACGTCTCTGCTCGACTCCGTCTCGCGCGCGTGCCCCATTGACCAGGCATACTTGACTTGACTTGACTTGACTTGATTTGAAGCTCCTAAAATCTTGCTAGACGACCTTGAATCCCAGACATTGACACAGCGTTGCACCTAGCTGTGACACGCTTCAGTGGTGGACTGTGCTACTGTCTTTTGTTTCCTGGAACACCAACTAATGGCTCCATTAGCTAAGAAAAGACATAGCCTGAGGTGGAGTGGCGTCCTCTTGATCTCCCCATGAGGAATCCACAAAGCCATGAAGGCCAACTTCACCATTCCCTCCAGAATAGCGCAACTTGTAGTCTTTGTAGCATTTAGATAGGCTAAGACATACTTGCTAGTCGCATGTGCTGCTGGGAAGGGTTGGAAGCAAATTGGCTAAGGCGTGCAACAGCAAAACTAATGTCAGGTCTGCTTCCAATCTGCACCCAAAGCAGAGACCCCATTAACTGCTGATACCTCTTAATATCGGAGGTAGATGCTTGGTCTTCAAATTGACCAGATGAACATCCACGCCAGAGGGTAGAGGAGTATATACTGGGTTGGAATCCCCCATTCCAAACCTCTCAACTATGGAGGATACATAGGCTGTCTGGTCAATATCCAGTGTCTTGTTAGGACGATCCCTGGTGATGTTAACTCCAAGGTAAGACTGGATTTCACCAAGATTGGTCATCTCATATCGGCTAGATAGAGAGTCCTTCAGCCATTGAATCTTCTTAGTGGAGGACCCAAGTATAGTGATGTCATCAACATATAAAATGACGAAAAGTGAACCATCCCCCTCTTGGTGATGATACACATATACTCCTGCATCAGAGTACGTCCAAGTAAAGCTCAGTTCATCGAGAACTGCATGGAATTGTAAGTTCCATGCTCGGGAAGCTTGTTTGAGGCCATACAGAGCCTTCTGTAGCCTACAAACTTTGGACTCTTGTCCAGCAACGACAAACCGACAGGTTGCTCCATATAGATCTCCTCATCCAGATTGCCATGTAGGAATGCCGATTTGACATCCATCTGGTGGATTTCCCAATCCTCAAGCACGGCCAATGCTAATAGTAGTCTAAGAGACTCAAATCTGGCAACTGGGGAGAAAGTTTCGTCGAAGTCCACCCCCTCTATTTGGGTGAACCCTTTTGCTACAAGCCTAGCACGAAAGCGTCCATCGGCTTTCAATTTAAAGACCCATTTAGACTTTACAGCCTTTCTACCTTCAGGAAGGTCTTCAAGGCGCCACACTTTAAGTTTTTCTAAGGCATCAATTTCATATTGACATGCCTCAAGCCAGTCACTGGCATTATCAGACTCCATTGCTTCTTTAAAAGTAAGAGGATCCCTATAAGGCGATCCTGCAGCATTGAGTAGATCCATCTGACCAAGTCTGGAAGAACCTTGCACAAACTCTGCATTATCCTCGTTGTAGAAGCGAGGATTCAGACGACGATTCCGATTGGGACGTGCAGTATCCAAGTCTAAATCATCTTGGATTGCCCTATCTCGTCGTTCAGAGCGTGGACTTGTCCTCTGAAATTAGGTTGAGGAATTCTGTCTGCAATCCTTTGTGATTTTCTGATTGCTTTGGTTCTTTTGGGAGGGGAGGATGGTTCCATGATTTGTGATGGAGGAGTCTGAAATATAGTCTGAGGGTGTGTGGTGTCTACATTACGTGTGGGTGTGGTAGGCTGTGGTGGTATTTGAGGAGGTACGATGTCCTCCTGTTCCTCTTCCAGGTCTTCCTCATCTTGAGGAGCCTCAGGAACATTCGTAGCAGTTGCTGGTGGTGGCTGGACTGGGCCACCAGGTAAAGTAAATGAGCCACCTTGACTAGGTTGCTCTATGGATTTCTCTGCTCTGTTGTCCTTATCAGAGCGGGATGGGAAGGATCTCTCATCAAATGTAACATCTCGTGAAAAGATGAGAGACTGGGTATGTCTATCCCAAAGTGTATAGCCCTTAGAAGTGGGCTCATACCCGACAAAGACGGCTTCCCTGGCTTTGGGATCTAATTTACGCCGCCTGCCCTCTGGAACATGATAATAGGCTTTGCAACCAAAGACCTTAAAATACAAGACATCTGGTTTGTTCCCAACCAGAAGCTCAAGCGGAGTTTTCCACTTATTAGAACAGATGGGAGTTCTGTTATAAATGTGACATGCTGTCTCGACAGCACACTCCCAGAAACCAAGAGACAGGCCAGCATTGTGCAGCATGCTAGTGCCTTTTTCCATGATGGTTCTATTGAACCTCTCGGCCCTTCCATTCTGTTGTGGGCTATACGGCATCGTAAGTTTATGCTCTATGCCATAATCTTCAAGCGTTGCCTTCAGTGCCTT
Source organism: Multifurca ochricompacta (assembly GCA_022496185.1). Classification (NCBI taxonomy): domain Eukaryota; kingdom Fungi; phylum Basidiomycota; class Agaricomycetes; order Russulales; family Russulaceae; genus Multifurca; species Multifurca ochricompacta. The sequence continues at coordinate 4,845 of WTXG01000221.1, read as the reverse complement.
GTTCACATACTTGCCACCACGATCTGTGTGAAGACACTTGATTTTGTGATTAAATTTATTTTCAAGTAGTGTCTTCAGTTTATTAAAAACTGGTGTAAACAGATCTTTTGATTTCATTGGAACGATTAGAGCATATCTGCTAAAGTCGTCCAAGAAAGTGGCAAAGTATAGATTCCTTTGTATTGAACTGCACTGCAAGGGACCTACGAGATCACTGTGAAGGATCTCAAGGGGGGCTGATGCACGCTTTGAAGATGGGGGAAATGGAAGACAATGGGACTTGCCCATTTCACAGCCATAACACGGCTTGTCTTCCACTTGGCTATTACTAATTTTGAGGCCTTTAACCGCCTCAGGAGCATATCTTTTCAGGGCTTCTTTAGACATGTGGCCCATTCTTTGATGCCAGATTTCTAGTGAGGCAGATGCAACTGTATGGATGCTATTTAGGACGTGTTTGCCTAACACCCAATACAGTTTGCCAAACTTCCATGCTTCCGCTATAATGTTATCACCATGTTTAATTGTTGCCTTCTTATTATCAAAGAACACAGTTGCCCCTTTTTCTACTAGGGCACTGGTGGAGAGTATTTTATGTCCTCCAGGCATGTGGAGCACATTGCTCAGTTCCAAGTCGAAACCTTGATCAGTCCTGATGATCACAGTGCCAACTCCATTTGTTTTGACTATGGAGTTGTCACCCAGTGATACTTCATGGGTTGTGTCAACTTTATAAGTATCAAAGTCTTCAAGGTTTGGACTGAAATGAGCCGTTGCACCACTATCAAGCATCCAATAATCTGAGTTGACTTCCAGATTATAGGTGTGAACATAAAGGCGAATGCGAGGTGCTTCTTGCACCTCCTCTATTTTGCCACTACCATTTACTATGGTGGCTATAGTATGTACATGTTGGGCCTCAGCCCTCTTCTTGTTCCCTGCCTTGCCTTTTTTGGCATTTTCCAGGTCCTTCTTCTTCTTTGCGCAAACATTGGACTTGTGTCCAGGTTTTTGGCAATAGAAGCAGACCACCCCTTGTGAACCAGGGGCAGCAGCGGGAAGTGGTGATAAATTTATATTTTTTGGTTTTGATTTGACAGGTGCAGCCTTTGATAGGACTGCACTACCACTTCCCGAGGGACCCGCCAGGCGACTTTCCTCATTTAGGAACCTCTGCACAAGGTCCTGAGGAGAAAGACGCTCTGGATCGCCAGAGGCCAGTATGGAGCCAGCAATGGCACTGTAGGAGTCAGGGAGAGCCTTCAATAAAATGAAGCTCATCTGGAGGTCGTTGACCTCCATCCCGTTGTCCCTAAGGGTACTCCTGGCATCCAGAACTCTTTGTAATTGAGTTCTGAATGTCTGTCCTTCATCTAGACGGAAGGACACCAGGGCAAGCCACAAATTATATGTGGCCATGCTTCCTACAGAGCCATAAAGCCGTTCCAACTTATTATACTTCTCAAAAAGAGAAGGATAATCGGCATCGGAGGTTACTTGACTGTAAACCTCCTGGGTTACGTTGAGGTACAAAAGACCTATCAACATTTCCTCTTCACCCATCCATTCCCTAAGGATGGGATCAAGTACTTCCTTCTGCATTTTCTCCTTCTCCTCCTTATCCTCTGGGAGGAGCAGCATATCAGGGTAGGCAGTTATAATGTGCCTCCTAAGCCCATTCATCCTCAAGAGGGCGTTGAAATTGGCAGACCAAACTTGCCAGTTGGAGCCATCAAGGCGTTCCATCTTGGAGGAGGGAGGGAAGACGATTGAGGACGGCATTTTGAGATGTTAAAAAGTTGTTCCTGGTTCCAAGGAGCAGTTAGAACCAGTGCCCAGGTCTCGCTTAAGAGTGCCACCCCATACTGTGGCACTATGCTTCAGAACCTAGAAAGGTCCTGCCTCTGTTGTGCGACTTTCTAGGTATAGTAAAGCTGTCTAGCACAATCCTGTAACTAGACATAAGCTCTGGTAGACTAGCCAGAGTGTCTAGTGTAAACAAGACTGGGAGTCATGTCATGAAGGAGCCAACCGCAAGTTCCATTAGAGACAAAGGGTGTATAGCCCTTCCTCTAATGCTGGTGGTGGAGTTCATGATTAAGCCCTAGATGATTGGGGCCATGACTGAGTAGATGTGTAGTCTGTCTCTGGTAGGGCGTGGTTACCCTACAAGGCAACGGATACTTATGCCCAGAGATGAAGACTATATCTACTATGTATAGACTATAGTAGTGCAGCCTACTTGTATCGAGCCCAAGCGTCATGGGAGTGACTACCCATGCCTTGTTCTAGACCCTAAACTCCACATGCGGGTTGCTAAACCCGGCTTACAGATAGAGCCAAGCATTGACTGGACTTAAAGCCACAAGCTTCTGGCTATAGGCCTACTAAGACTATCTATGGGACGAAAACCCAGCTACAACTATGAAAGTTACTAATACCTAGTGCGCACTCAAGGAGCTTAAGATGTTTCACCCGCTTAGGGTCCCTCATCACCTCTTGCAAGAATCCCCTGAGGGACTAGCCAGACAGATCAAGGTGGGCACATAAAGTGCACCACCTTGTGGACAGTTAAGGGCAAGAGAAAAAGAAATTGAAGCTCACAAAGAAGACTGATTGGGAAGTGAGTCTTGAAGCTTGGTGAGCTTGAAGAAAGGTTGGACTGATCAAAAAAGGGTACAGATCAGTTAAGCATGCTCAGGGCCCATAACCTGTGAAACAGGCATGGTGTGCAGCATACTGACTGTAAGGTGTTAGTGGGTTAAGCTAGAACAACAAGTTATACTTCAGAGGTGAAGAGAACTCTATTATACTATACTACACACCTAGAACAACAAGTTATCTACAGGAGATGGTTAGTCAGAGGTAAGGTAGTAAGTAAGAGAGATAGGACTTACACTTCAAAGGTGAAGAGAACTCTGAAGTGTAAGAGACAAAACAGACACCCTTATATACTTTTAAAGGGATGGTCTGTGCACTGGGAATAAGTCCACAAGTGCCGGACAAAGTCCAAACAATAAACAAGAGGGAATAAGGCCATTGGCCAGTAAGGAATCACATGCTTGTGCATCATTACTAAGGTACATCAGTCAGCTACTGCAGAATGTGAGAAAGAAAGTAATAATGATATAGTAAAAAGTCCAAAACTCCGGAATCTAATCTAATCCACAAAGTAGCTAATCTAATCTCCTGATGCCTGAAGCATCACCAAACACATCCTGTGTTCAACACAGTGTACTTGGAGGAGAAAAAGGTTGACCAGCTTCACTATGTCCTGGGGCTGGAACACTTGCAACATTTGTCAGCTCATGACCTGCACACTTTTGCAATCAATGAAGTGCTTCAAGACTTCCACATGCTGCAACTGACTGCCAAAGTTGCACGACTGCACAAGTTCCAGATGCTTAGAGACAATTTGGAGATGCAGCGCCACAACTATGAACAGCAGATGGTGAGAATCAACTGAGGAGTTTTTGATATAGAGCAGCACTTGGCCGGCATCTGGACACAACTAGAGCTAGGGGAGGCATACCAAATCATATCCGAACAGTATGCAGATATTTTTGCCTGACCCCTTCCCCATCATCACCTTGACCTTGCGCCCTGGCTCAACCCACACTGTTTCAAAATGCCATGTCTCCATGAAAACCTGGACAGTAAGCTTTGCTGGCGTTGCAGTAGCAAGTACCACCTCAGTTGGTGCTGTCCCACCACCAAGAAATGATGTTGGCACTGCCAAAGTACCTCACACTGGAGCCAACAATGTTTATTCCAACAACTTATGCAGGCACCTACCATTCAGAACCTGTCTGGGTGGTGCGGCAAATGTCTCTCCCACAATGCCAGTCATCAAGAGATTGACTGTCATGTTTACAACGGCTGCTTTTGCTGTGGGAGACAGGGGCCCTACAGTTTTCTATGAACACACGTTTGCCCCACAGGTGAAGAAAAGGAGAACTATGATGCTGATCACTATGCCATAGTAGATGATTACCTATCCTTGGTACAGGATGACAATGGTATGCCTAGTGATTGGCAGGGGTAACCCTGGGGTATCCTCGTTGGTACCCGTACCCATACCTGTACCCATCACTATGGGTACGGGTAACCCATGGGTTACCCGTGGGTCACCCATGAAAACATGTGCAAGTTCTTTACTTGCATTGTGCATTTCGGATAACCAGCCTGGGCCTTCCCAGACCAAGAAGATACACAACGCATTCATTTGTGGCTGCTTAAGATCCCTCAATGACTCTTGTTTTATGTTCAGAAGTGTCACGACTAGGGCCTAGTACCCCACTTTTCTTCACTCTCCCTGCTGTGGACCCCTCCCTTCCACCTACCCTTCACTTCTTGATTACGTCCCCGTCCTGGGATCCCTCACGTGCTCTGCTCCCCTCCCCGTGACCACTGCTTACATATGATGACTGTTGTTTACACTTTGTTTATGCCTTCCCTTATCTTCTTATCTCTAAGACTGGACACTTACTTAATACCCTATCAGAAGCCAGGCTTTACGCCCTCCGCTTTCATATATTCGGGCCCACTTGACTCCATATTTCTTATCAATAGACACTCACCTCATTACGTATATAAGCCCGCTGTAGACTACACTGTAGCTTCAGACTCGACTTATTGAATACATTGGTGTTTGTCTTCCGGACTTCCCCTTGGAACCTTTGACTCGATCCTCTCAGTGCTTTTGGCACTTTCCGCTCAACATTGTCACTCGGGAACAGCCCCGTTGACTTTGACTCAACCACTCGAACTCCAAGAGGTCTTATTGATCTCTTATCTGAAACATACGTACAACGCTGTCACACAAGTCGTGCAGAATGTCTCACA